>VYXF01008053.1:326117-386286 GCA_013397295.1 Polioptila caerulea | reverse complement strand
GTGTTCTAAAAATAATTACAGTTAAAAAAAAAAAAAAAAAAGCTGGCAATTTTTTCAGAATTTTAGTTTATGCAACACGATGTCCCGGTGATCAAATCAATTTCTTTTTTTGGCACGGTGACAAACAGCAATGCTGCTGCTGTCGCCTGTTTGAATGTAATTACCAGGATGAAAGGGAGAATTTTAATTAAGACAATTTCCCCCCACACCTTCTTCCCTCCTCCTTATTCAAATAATGAGCTGGGGGCTGTGTTTTTTTAATGCTGGGTTTTTTAATATGTGCTTTTTTTATTAAGAAATACTACTAATCATCAGACTATTGCATATTATATCATGACTGCCCCCCCACACCTGATGAGAGCTGGCTGAAGGCTTGAGTCCATGCAGGATGGGAAAATGATATGTTCACAGTCTCAAATGGGAGCTTGGCACTGTACAAGCCAGTATGAGCATAAAAGTCCTTGTTTCAGATCTGAAATGGTGCAAATGGGATCGCTGGCATGTATATGGTGCTTGGAGACTTTTGTGATTAATTATTATATGCATTCCTGTAATGCCCAGAGGTCAAATTCTTCATGCAGTTCAGGGCCCTGGAAGCAGAAACAGGCCCAAGTGGCTTGCCTGGGAGCCAAATGCCACAGAAACATCCCAACATCTGGATTTGACCTTCATTCTTTAGATCCAGCTCCAATTCAGGGAAGCATTTGAGTTGTGTGTTGTGTAATGGGTAAGAGTAAGATGCTTCTGGGGTAGAAGGAGGAAGAAAATTGCTGGCAAAGGGCAGATGTGGAGTGAACTGGGAGAATATGCTGGGATTTTTTGGAAGGAGCTGGTAGAAGGCTGCAGAGAAGTAAATGGCAACTGGAGCTGGGAAATAAGGGAGTGAGAATTTATCTGGAATGGGATTTACTTTTAAAGTTCAAGCAAGTACAAATGGATAATTCTTATGAGCCTCTGGCATGGGAGGTGCATTAGCAATGGATTTGCATGTCAAGACCATCAGTTAGAGTTAGGGCTTTGTGAGGAGCAAGTGAGGTGCTGGACTAAGATTTTGGGGGATAGTCAACCAAATTCCCTGATCATTCCGTGAGCCTTAACTCTTATCTCAGGGGGATGAATGCTGGGGATGATTTTAACTGGCTGTTGCCTTGGAGGGACATGTTACCCTGCAGTACTGTCACCTCTGTGCCCCTGAGTCTCTGCACCATTTGAAGAACTTACACAGAGGTCAAGTTCTCTGTGACTTGTACCCTGATGCATAGGCAGGAGCACGGAGAGGAAATTTTCTTCTTTCTTTTGTTGTTGTTGTGTTTTTGTTTTTTGTGGGGTTTGTTGTTGTTGTTGTTTTGGGGGCTGTTTGGTTTTTTGGTTTGGTTTTTTGGTTTGTTNTTTTGTTGTTGTTGCTGTTGTGGTTTTGTTTTTTGTGGGTGTTGTTGTTGTTTTGGGGGCTGATAGGTTTTTTGGTTTGGGGTTTTTTTGTTTGTTTGGGGTTTTTTGTGGGTTTTTTTGTAGGGAGGGCAAGGACACCTTCCTAGTCCTCTGAGATTTGCCCCTATCTGGGTTCTCCCCATACCATGCATCACAAACCTGCTGTGCTCTCTCAGACACAGGCAGGGCATCCTCTGCAGCCTGGCCACACAGGTCTGTTAGCAATCCAGTGTGGCTGGTTCAGGGTAATTCCAACTGCCTCCTTCTCCCAGGGCAGGACACTGCCTCCAAAATATGCCTTTTAACCTGCAGCCTTGGGACCAGGGCAGTGCCATTACTTGGGACTGAAATTAGGTCTTCAAAGGGTTGGTGTTGGAAGGGGCTACAAAGAGGAAATTCATTTCCCAGATATGTTTCTGAAGCATGTCTCATGTCAGTGGAAGGTAATTTAGACCAATCTGGGTGCTTGGTTTCCTAGAACAACTGAAAGTTTATGTGCAAGTTCCTTGGCTGGGCAGTCTGTGGCAGGTACCCTGAGCAGGACTGGCCCCCAGGCTTCACCCTGCCTGCCCGGGATCACTTCAGGCATGACGTGAGGATTGCTGGGCAAATAGGAAAACCTGCAGAGCAAGGTAGGTGCCTGACAAAAAACGAAGGCAAGCTCTGTTTGGGTCTCTTCACTCGTTCAGTGATATCCAGAGGGGTCACAGCTCTGCCTCCCACCTCGCCTGTCTCGCCGGCTGCCATGGAGCAGTGGAGCTCAGGCATTTGGGCTGAGCTGGTTGAAAAAACTGAAAAAAAAGGAACTGGTAGAACTTGAACCTTGGCTGAATGGCTGCCCTTGTCCCCTGCAGAGAAACCATTCCTGCTTATAAAAACCATGTGCTTACATCTGGGTTTTCAAGTCCAAAGGGGGAACATTTCTCCTCTATTCATCGCCAAGTGAGTTGGGGGATAGGTAAGCTGTGGTGTAGGGTGTGAGGACCAAAGTTACTGGCTAGAGGGGGTCAGGGGGTTTAGGTGAGGACCAACACCAGAACCAGGGTGGTAAGAGAGTAGAGTGGATATTTCACTGTGCTTTTGAAGGCCTTGGGCTCTGCTGGATCTGTCCTAAAGCTGATAGCCATTCGTGGGCTGCCATTCACCCCCACAATGGCCATCTGTCCAGGAAGAGACACCTCCTTTAGGATGGCAGCCCTCAAGGGCTTGGCAGAGCTTGGGTGCACTGGGTTAATGAGCAAGGATCAGTATGCATGCTCCTACCACACACAAACAGATGCAGTAATCTGAATTATTTGTGTGCAGCCCAGGTCCCTGGCTTGCTCAATCCCAGAGTGGAAATTGCGCCTGAGGTTAATGCACTGCAAAGAATGTAGGGGAAATGTTTTGAGTTTTAAACAAATAAAAATCAGTGCGTATTTTTTTAACGCTTGCTGACCAGCTCTTCACATCCTGTTAAGCTAAATATTTGCATGGTGGTGGTGCAGAGAGGGCTGAGCAAGGAGCCCCTGTGTTTCGTTTGGGTGGCTCTATATTGCGATCAGCTGCTCTTTCCTCTTCTGTCTGTTTTTCTTAGCAGGGTCAGGACGAGTTTCACAGTCCAAATGGTTCACTGCAATTCTCTACAGGATATCCTCATTTTACTTTAATGGGGAGGAAATTAATGAAACATACAGGCCCTGGGGCTTCAAATACTATACATTAATATTATCCCAACGTATTGTGGTATGTGCACTCTCTCAGACTAAACTTTACACTGGACAGAGGAAGTTGTGATCAGATTCAGGTGCCTGTGAAATTTAAGTGGTGGGGGGAGAAGGGGAAAAAAATAAAGGAAAAGAGAAGTTTGAAGCTGTTTCCTTCCGTTTCAGCCCCTGATCTGTGTGAGAACAGGGATGTTCAAATGGGATCAGGTCAATACAAACCAAATAAACTCTCCCAACTCTTAGAACAGGACTATTTAGCTGTATTTGTGTATCTGAGAAACTCATTCTTTTGATTTGTTGGTTGCCTACTTTGGAAACCAAATTCTTCCCATCTGTCACGAGGCCAGTAGTGATCTAAGACAGTGGTGGTCTTTGCAGAAGATGTGGCGCTAAAGGATTCCAAATCTTCCCACCTCTCTTTCCTCCATGTGAGAAACACCACAAAATGGGAGAGTGTCATAGGAATTAAAAAAAATCAAGTTCAGCTTCAATTTTCTTTGGTGGTTACTAGGAGAAATGAGAAGACAAGTCTGAGCACTCAGCTGTTACCCCTTGTGCCAGCCACCTCAAGCCAACAATTTCCATGCAGTGATACATTCTGGCTTCAGCACAGCCCAGGACCTTCAGCTGGGGGTGCCTTGCCCAGGCAGTGGATCTGTGTGTTATTAAGCCCCTCAAGACAACCAAGAAGCTTTGGCCATGTATTGGTAACAGCTTAGACCCAGGGTGCTCAGCTGCCATCCCACTGCTGCTCTGAGCTGCTTAAATGCAGCCCCTCCTGTGTAGCTGCTCCTGCAGCTGGGGTCACAAACACTGGGCTGTGTTGGGCCTGTTCCTCAAAGCTGCTGACAGTGAATTCCGTTTCTCCTTCTGGGATTTTGTTTTGTTTTCTTTCTCCTTGTGCCACAATTTCCTCATGTTACAGCAACTGGCACTGCCTTTGCATCAAAAGGAACAGTCCTTCACAATTTTGGTGGAAGAATGTGGAGGAGGGGATCTTGTTTGGAGAAACTGGCTGCATCAAGGAAAAAGAAGAATTTAAATGGTCATCATGGTCTTGGGGGATAACAAAGGTTTTTTTTCTTTTTCTTAGAAATGCACTAAAATAGCTTAAATTTTATATGGGCTGAAGAAGAAAGCAAACCCCCTCCCATTCCCAAACTCCGCATCCCCAACTCTGTCCATTTGATTTTAAATGTTGCTGAACCACTTGCCTGGTGGAGAAAACCACAACTTGAATATTACCACATTTTGCAAACTGAAGGCTCTGCCTTGGGATATGGGGACAATTTATTAGTGGAAATATCTTTAATTAATTTGTGCACAAGTTCGTGTTTTTCTTTAATTCTTCTCCCCAGGCACTTGACCCATAGTAATGAAATCTGAGAGTCCTTTTCAGAAAATTACTTTCTCAGCATTTTTGTTCCTTTTAAAGTTAAGTGTATCGCATAATGACCATGAAATGTTATCCTCTATTAGGAACACACTTTTCACTGAGAGTCTTCAAATAGAGTTTATTACCAGGAACTCTGTGGTAAGCTGCCATCCTCACGGTCACACAGGCCTGGCTTTGAACTCTGCATGGCAGTGTCTTCGAGGACAAGTGCCCTGCTCGGGCAGCTCAGTTGGAACTGGTTGTCCCTGGAGGAAGGTGGGTCCAAGGTTTGGTTCCAGCCTCAAAGGCCAGGCTCAGGAGAGAACAGAGCTCTGACATCAGTGGCCAAAAGCTGGGCAGTGGGCTCCTGCAACCCAGCTGTGTTTGGGAGCCTCATGTGTGACCTGGTCCCTGGGCAGTTCTAGATACCCCCAAGGCTGCAGCTGGAAACACAGCCCTTGCTGTTAGGTCTGAGCGGGGACAATGGCCAGAATGGCTCTTGCTGGCCCTGTCCCCCCCAGTGTCATTGTGGTGGCAGTGTCTCCGTGGTTTCTTCTTGTCTAGGCTGCCCCTAGGAAATGGTTCCAAGGAAAGGAGGACATGCCTTGAGAGGTTCCTTGGTGTCTTAGATACCCTTTGCCTCACTGCAAACAGTCCCTACGGACGGAACGATTTCCTTTCGCAGGGGATGGGCCAACAGTCCCCTGTGGTTTGGCATGTGGGGCTGTTGGCACGGACACAACAGACACTGGTGATTGAGGGCTTGTTTGGGAGTAATGCTGCCAAGGCACAATGGGATTTTTCAGTTTTTTGCAACAGAGAAAGATGGGAGGGGGGATGCTAAACAGCAACAGGCGATGAACAGTTCTGATTTATAACCCATCTGAAATATGTTATCTCCCCACCCCACCTTCTGCCCCTCAACTGTCGCTGTCTAAGCCTGGCACCTTCTGATGCAACATTTAGGTGCTGATTCAGAGCAGGCTTGGAGGACGTGGTGTTGTTGTGGAGGAGCTCAGATGGGTGTTTCTTAAAAAGTCTCGTTCAAGTACTGGCTGGGCTTTTAACCCCCTGGACATATGCCAGGGAATTCACCATGCTGTAACATTATTGTGTTGTCCTGTAATGGACAGTCTTGGCCAGAGCTACAGAGCTCCTTGCATCCCTCTGACTTCAGGTCTGAATCCTTTTTTGGGGCAGTAACCCAGGGCACTCACTGCTCTCTTCAGTCTCTGATGCTCAGTCCAAGTAGAATCAAACCCCAGGGGTCAGGGTTGGTTCCCTGGAACCAGTTCACATCATGCCCAAGTGATTCATCTTATCGTAAAGATATTATTAGCATTTAGAAACCCTACCAGCAGCAGAAAGGGCTGTTTCACAAAGGGCCTGTCCCCATTGTTTTGGGGTCATCCATCTCCCTGTCCTGGTCCTGTTTTCACTCTAATTTGTTTAGACCATAGAATGGGCACGTGAACAACTTGTTTTGTTTTTGAGGGGTGACCACAAGAACATTGGCTGCATGTGCTTTTTCTTTGGTTGCAGTTTAACAGCTGTTCCCTTTGAAATAACCCCATTTCTGCTGGCTTTATTTCTTAGTTGCTCTTACCCAACTTTTCCTTCCAGTGAGGCTTCTCCCTCCTCCCCACACACCTGGCCCTGTTCCCTGCTCTCCCCACCACTACCCCAGGAACCCTTTTGGTTATTTCAACCTCCGTGATTAAACTGGCCCCCAATTGTTATCAAGAACATTCAGGAAGGAGGATGAAAAAAGGAAACATAATCTTATCTGAGAATAGAAAATATGATAAGGGCCCCCTATCTGGAGGCTGCAGTGTCCCTCGTGGTGGGGCTGAAGCAGTTCCTTTGAAAATAATCACCGACACCATCTCTGCTAAATCACCTTTCACACAGCTCAGGCCTTTGATACAAAGGCCCATGGCAAAATTAGAGCAGGATTGTGTAGACCCCAGAGCAAACGCATTAAATGCTCAAGAGATCAGAATTAGGGGGCACACAGATATAATTGCTTAGGAGGAACTTGTGTTCCTGGGGGTGACAGTGTGTGGGTGGATGTGTGTGCACGTTTGTGGCTCTGTCTAGTAGCTACCAGATGATGAGTGCAAGTTGTAAGGCATGACATGAGGTGCTAATTAGATGGCCTTTGTACATTTTAGTCATCCACCTAGGAGAGGAATTAATGCTCAGCTATATGCAGTGTGTGATGATTGAGTGCTCAGCTCTGTCAGAAAGTCTTGGATAAAGTGTGAGCAGTCTTGTGCTGGTTACATGTAAACAGCAAGACCAAGAAAGTAATTTTTGCTTTTAGTTTTTGTTGTTTGTTTTGGGGTATTTTTTTGTGTTTGTGTTCCACACCCCCAACTGTTTTGGTGTTGAAGCCTCAGGGTTAAGCTTTTCTTATTTTATTTCAGCTGAAGTGAATTTCATTGTTTTTTATGTAATAGATCCTATTAGGCACATTGCAAAAACCCCTCCATGTGCTGCTCCCAAGAACTTGACAGACCTTTTTATGAATATACCTGGCCTAAAACAGCCCTGGTGCAGTGTGGGGAAGCTGCTGGAGCTGGGAAAGCAAAATACCCTTCAGGGGCAGGATGGAGGTGCATTAAGGAGAATCATAGGAAATACAAATATATGGGCCACAAATACTACTTACTTCAAAAAAGAAAATAAAATCTCCTCCATATTTGGTCTAAGATTCTAAAAAATGCTTAAGGATTTTAGGTACTCACTCATTTTTTGGGGTCTTGGCATGGGATGCCTTTCAGAGAGTGGCATAAAATAGCTCTTTTTAAGCAACTAGGTTATTTTAAAATGGTTGAAATTAGTAACCTAAAAACTGAGGTTTCCCAAATCCAAGTTCACTTGAGAATATTGTGCATTGCTAATTGACTCCATACATTTCTGATCATCATGGCTTATATCATTTAGAAAATGATTTGGCTTGAACTGGAAAACTCTGAGCCACCACCCTGACTCGCAGGTGTTAGCCATCAGCCAGACAGCCCATTTCCAAGATACTTCAAGGCAGAGCTTAAAAATATGCTTAAAAAAAACCAAACCAAAACAAAAACCTGTGAAAACCTTCAACAGCCAAGCAAACTCCACTCCTCTGTGAATATCAGGTTAGGAGGTCTTGCTTGGGGCAGAGGAAGTGCTGAAATTGTCACATCTTGTGAAATTATTTAACTAAAGATTCCAGGCTGAATCTGGCAAAGCTCAAACTGTAACGAAGTTCCTCTGCAACATAATAATCTGGAACTAAACCCCTTTTTCTCATTAGAGGGAAAAATACTTTTTTCTCATACATTTATGGTGGGACCCTGCAGCACAGGGCAAGGGCATTACAGTGTTACCACCTGGTATCTCAGTGTTAACTTCAGCACTGCATCGTTATTCCAAGGTAGAAAGTTTGTAAAGTAACCCAATTTTAAGTACTGGCCAGGAAGCAAATTGCAGTGGTGGGAAATTGGCACGAGAGGTAAGAGATAAGCTCAGAAATCCTTGCCTTTCTGCTGATCTGGCTTTCAGGAACTGGCATTTGTGAATGCAGCCCATTGAATATGAGTGCTGTAGTTTGCTGGTCTGTAACAGAGACATGGTCCATGTGGAATAAGGTTGTGAATGACTGGCAGAACCTTCTGTCCATTTTTTTCCAGATACACAAAATATGCCCTTTAGGTCTTTTCCTCCTATTCTTCCTCTTGACAGCGCAAATTATGGATGGAAGTGCCAGCCTGAACACTAAATTTCCTGTTGCATGTTGATTTGTGGGTTATTTGTGCAAGTGAAAAGCATGCTGATTTGTGGAGCAGTCACAGAGGGCTAAACAGTGAATTTGCACATAAATCCATTTTATCTTTCAGAGGTGGGTGGAATCCTTTGTCACTTCTGTAGCTGGCTACAAAATGCATCTAAACCAAATCCTCAAATTTCCTTGATCCTTGTGGGAAACTTCAGTCTGAGATGTCCCAGAAGTGACATACAAGACAAACCTAGATTGACCAAAAGGGCTGTGTTTAATTATTAGATATAATTGCTGATCCAGAGACACAACACTGATTCACTTGCAGAAGTATGAAGTGAGGTGTGAGCCAGCCAAGGCAAGCCCAGCTTTCATCTGCAGAACTCACTGGCATCACAGTCTGGGGCATTCCCAGCCTGCAGCAGCCATCCCTGTGATGGTGACCATTGTGGTTTTATAAGGCAGTGCAGTGAAATACCTCAGGGAACTGATCCAACTGCAGAAGAAAAAGAAAAATCCTGCTTTTGTGTGTCCTGTGTGCTCCTTGTGACAGTGGATCAGTTGTCCAGCCAGGCTGATGTCATGGACCACTGCAGCAGCACATGGAAGGGATCACACATTGCAAGGCAGAGGCACTCAGAAAGGGATCCCCAAAACTGGAATTGCCACCAAATTTCTAGTGTGAAACTGTAGCCTCAGCAAAGCAGGAGAGAAAAACTCTCTGAGCAGTTAAAAGAAAAAGAAAAACCCAAGCAACAGGGAAAACTGTTTTGCTGATGAAAGTACTTGAGGAAAGAAAACCTCAGAAAAACCCTCCAAATGAACCCCAACCCAAATTCTTTTTCATAACGAAGAGTCTTCTTCAGCCTGACTCAACTGTGTGGACTGGGCTGTTTTGGGAAGCTTTGCAATGCAGGAGGGGGAGACAGTGAGGAAAACAAGCAACACCAAAGAGTGCCCAGAGGGTGAGACACAAAAGCCCTCCCTCGTTTGGGTTCCAGCAGCTGAGCGTGCTGTTCTCCCAGAGTGTCTGACCCTGGCATCCCCATGAGCAGCCCCCATTCTCAGGCCCTTTTTCTGCTTGCACCTTTCAGAGAGGGGTTCCCAGGCCTTGCTCAATCTGTAACTTTCGTGTGCTTCCTGTGGAGCGCACTCTTAAATTATTTTTTATCAAAAAGGCGCAGAAATTTGATAGGGGAGATGAGAAGATGGGTACGATCAGGGAGGATAATAATGAAGAACTGTCACTTCCCTGGCTGTAGCTTTGTTGGCCCTCCTGCTTTGTGAGATAAAGACACAGCAGCTGGTCTGGGCTCTATATTAAAAGGCTGATTTGGCTGCTTGTTTATATATGAAATATAGATTTAAAGCTTAACTTATGTTACCAAAAGTGAATCAATTGCAGGGTAAAGCCTGACACATTTATTATGATCACCACAAAGCTTTTCTTGGCTTGTTGGTGCTCATAGTGGCTGGAGGGGTTTTAAAAAGATGTTTGGATCCAGTTTAGTGAAATCTTACCTGTTCAGAATCTATTTATATATTTAGTAATAATGGCTCAGGATGGAAATATTTTCCTCTCTGCTATCCATCTCCACCTGAGTTCCAGGAACCTCTACAAAGAAGGAGTTAAAACCTCCTATTAGCAGGTAGAAAGGGAAAGAGAGGTAGAAAAAATTCCAGAGCCAGTGTCCAAAAGGACTGTGATCCAGCCAAAGTATTTTATTTCTTCTGGAGATGACCTTGCTCAGCTCCTTGGTTAAGTGTTTTGCTGGATCTGTTGCTTTAGGCTTTGTTCCTGGAAAGCTAGAGAATTGCTGCCCTAGCATCACTGAATGGTTCTGGTACCCATGCAGGCTCTCATAGAATGACCTGGAGCATCTCTGCGGGTGCTGGAGGAAGAAAACGCCTTTTAGAGGCTGTGGCTCTTTGCTCCCTGGCACCCTGAGAGGAGCACAGCCAGAGGGTCAGTGCAGCACCAGGAGTTGGCTGGAGCCATCCTGCCTTGGCTGACAGGCCTCTGGGGCTTGTCTGCTCACAAATGACACACACGTGCAGGCACAAATAAAACCCTGGCAATCGCTGTCTGCAAGAGCCTCGCTGCTTCCAGGGGGAAGGAGTGCAGAGTAATTTGATGCCTTCATTATCTTCATAACATGAACCAATTTGTCAGCAAACTACTGTGCAGCCTGATTCCTGATTGCAGGGAAAACCAGGCTGGGAGAGAGGACTATTATTTGCAACCAGTTTAAGCATTGTTCTTTTTCAGAGGAATATAAATACACTGTGTAGAGCTGGGTCATTAGACACTTATCCGTTTGTATTTATGGTTTAATTAAATAACTGCACAGAAGGACTTTGGTTTCTAATTGCAGTCACAGTACAGTTTTGCCCTCTTTATGGCAGTCCCTTTCTGAGAAAGGTATCATAGGCACGAGCACATTCTATCTGCCAGTTCCCATTCCTTGATGGAGAGAAGAAAATAAAATACTTTAAGGCCTAATGTATGGATGGGGGAACTGATGAATAAAGAGTTTCAGTGATCAGCCTCAGGTTATGCTGTTTACTGACTTCTTGTGAGAAACCATTGAGTTTTCTGCTGAAAAGCAGGGCTAGGAAGTGAGTTGCTGATTGCTCTTTGCTTCTAAAGAGATGATCCCCCACAGAATTTTGCAAGCACCACTTTTTGCCTGCATTCTTCTTTTGTTATAAAGTCCAAGCTTATCCCATCTTTCCAGTCATCCTGAATTGGGTTTTGTCTTGCAGACCTTGTCGTGGCTCTGATTTTAACCTGAAGCAGCAAGAATGCAACAGACTGGGTCTGATTCCTCTGAATGAGCCCCTGCACAGGGTCCTGTGCTGCTTTGCCATCCCAGGAGCTGGATTCCATGCAGGATGTGGCAGGAGCTACCTGCTAGGTTGAGAGTACAGAGATGTGAGGTGAGTTACAAATCAGCAGAAAAGCTGCATACAAGTTAGCTGACCCTCTGCCTGTCTGAAATGGCCCCTGCTCTGCTGGTGTCTTCTGGTACCAAATCCAGTGGGTTTCTTGCCACACTGTATTTCCTACAAAAACCATTCTGCAGAAGATTGGCTTTGAGATTTTGCTGAGGGAGAGTCCATGTTATGGCTCTGGAGTGGAGGCCAGGTAAATATAAAGGTAAGATTTCTGTGTCTGCCCATCCCCTCACTTCTTGCATCAACTCACATCTCTGGTCTCAGGCTGGGGCAGAGGACAGCAGGGTTGTGAGGTCTCCTGATCAGACATGCAACTTTCAGCAGTGCTTTGACTTTGAGTGTAAATTTTCTCTCTGAAAAGTCAGGGGAAATCTAAAGGAGCTGCCTGTTGCTTAGAGAATAGAAAGGAAGAGTGCTTTGACATTATATTTTCTTATTCCTAATCCCTGAGGTAGCTGATGTTTTTATTTAATATTTTTTACTCCCTTCCATGTTTAATGTGTTCCTTTAAATTGCTTAAGCTTCTTTTTCTTCTCTTTAACTCAGTTAAATCAGATTCCCCTGTACCCTGAAATATAAAATACATGGAGGTTTTCTCTAAAGCATAGTTTATGCTAATAATTCCCTCTCTGCATTCCTGTGCTAGAGTCAAGCACTGCATATCTGATTGGGCTCTTAATGACTTTTGGGAATCATTTAAATATCTAGCTGACTAGCCCAGTTAATAATCAAAGCTGCAGCTCCTTGAAGCAGGAGTGACTCATGGAAGGAGAAGAAAGCTTCTGGTTATTTCTAAGCCTCTCTCCTGCCCCTTCGCTGCTGTGCAGGCTCTGAAGGGCACGGCCTTATCTGATGTTCCCAGGCAGTGTGCATCCTTTCTGTCTTGCTCCCAGTCACACATTCAGGTGTGCAAAGTGCCAGCTTGGTTTCTGAACATCTGTTGCCTATGCACCCATTGCAGGGAGATCGCTGGAGCTTGCAGATTAAACAGTTCGGGGGCAAATTTAGTTTTTGAATTGCAGATTTTTGGGGGGAGCTGAGGGGGAACCCTTAGATATTGCAGTGGGGATAGTTCTCAGGAGACAACTGGCTTTACTCCTGTGTGCTTAAGTGTGCCCTGATGCTGCTGGTACTGTCTGTGGATGAATCAGAAAGAAGCAGGCATTGGGATTTGCCTTTGAGTGTGCTTGTCTAATTCAGTGTCCTTTTTGTTTTCATTCTTAAGGTACTTTCTGGCCATCTCACCTAATAGCTCCTGAAGTTTCATTTCATTTCTAGAATGAGCTCTTTTTTTTTTTTATGTTTTTTGTTCTAGAGTGCCATGGATCGTTGTCATGTGCTGTTACTGCTCTCTGTGCTGCAGACAGACAAAAAACCTGCTCTGGTAGTGGAAAAAAAAATAATAATTGCTGTGTTTCCCCTCCTCTTGCACCCCAGATTATTCTCCTGAGCACTAGCACGATGTTAGGACTACCTTGGGCACCTCTGTTTTCTTTTGTGTCCTGGAAGGCAGTGCTCACTGAGATCACTGCTCCTCTGATTTATGGGTCGAGATATGTTCCACCAGAGAGAATGAGTGCCCGGGGGAGGAGAGGAGGGCTTTGATCTCACTGTGCTTTTGAAATATGGCTGTAAAATCAGAATTAGATGGCAATCTCTTTGGGGCAGGGACATCTCTGTGTGCCCTGCACAGTGCCTGGCATGCTTTGGGTGCCATGTTATCAACAACAGAGGTTGGGTAGTGGGTGATGCTCCCAAATCGTGTCTATTGACCCTGAGGAGTTGAGGAGCTGTTCTCTCCTCATGCTGTTATTGACAGTGCTTTTGTTTCCTTCCCTCTGCTCCACAGTAACTGGACCTTGCTGGGCCCTCTGGCCATTGATGTGGTGGGATGGAGCTGCTGCTGAGCCACTGCCTGGTGTTTGTGCAGTGACAGGAGCTGTGTCCTCTCCTGGGCACAGCCTCATGTCCTGCTGTACAAACTGGTTTTTCTGTGGTATTCACTCTCCAAAGTTGGCCTTAAAGCACCTACTGTGGTTCCAGGAAGCCTTAAAATAGTAAAAGTAGCAAGGAAAAGCACAGGGATATTTGCAGCTGTTGGGACCAGTTGTGGATTTTTCCCTTTGCCAGTGTGAGTGTAGACATGCCATCTCATTCTTTCTCTTCATTTGAAGTTTTGGAGATGTACAAAGGTTGTGAGGGATTAAATCACTGGGCTGAGTTGTTCTAAATTCACAAAATGATCCTTTGAGGTTTCTTTACCTTAACTGTCTCTTTTTTTCCTTCAAACCTACTTTTCTCTCATCTCCAGATGTGAAATGTCAATTTTTGATTGGGGAAGAGGTAAAGCTGAAGATGTCCTCTCTACTTCCAGAGCTGCTCATTCCCCAGCTCTAAAAGCAACACCACACTTAATGGTTTCACCAAATTTTTGCTGTCACTGCTATTAAAGAGCCTCACTTAATTCACAGCCCTTGCACTTGAGTGGAAAACTTGACTTATTGTTATAGGGCATGAGGAAGGAAAGGATACTCAAGGTGTGATTGCCATGATTCCTAAATGACTCATGGGTTTTGATGTGGAAAGAGATGACCTTGTCCTGCTCAACTGCATATGTGGCTTTGCTTTTTAAGGAGAAAGATGGGATTGCTGTCTGTTCTGCACCTGGTGGCTCATGTTTGAGGATAGTGGTTTCCATAACCTTTACAGTTAGAGCTGGAGATTTGGGATTGGGGGCTGCCCCTCTCCAGGGTGCTCTGCTGCAGTGGGGAGTCTGTTCACCCAACAACAACCATTTCTGAAGAGAAGGGGCAGGGTGGGTGCTCAGATTATTTGAACTGAGTTGGCTCTAAAACCGGATCCATGTGGAAACTCTTTCAAAGAGGACTGTTCTTATGCTTTGTCATGATGATCATGCTTTCCTCAGAGTTAGGAAAATTGATTGGACTTTGGAGAGAGGCAGAAAAAAAAAAAAGCATTTTTTAAGACCCACCAAGCTATGGGCTAAAGCTGAGGTGCACTCAGGTGATGTCTTCAGCTCAGTTGCCTGTGTGGCTCTGCTCTAAAATGCAACATGTGACATCTCATGTGGGCTACTGACCTGTGTCCTAAAACTCTCACCTAATTGTCTTGGTTCTCCAGCTGCAAAGATTCATTAGAGGAGATGGAAATTTCTTGCCTCCCCAGCCAGGAATCTAAAGGCAAAGGGATGGATGAAAGAGAGTGGGGAGAGCTCACAAGGAGACTGCTGGCAGATGTCTGCAGTGGATCTTACAGCCCCATTCAGCACATCTGTCTCTCCAGAGAAGCTGATGGCACATGTGAAATGCTGTGAGTCCTTGGGCTATTGTGTAACTTGGGGGATGCCTGCAGCCACTGTTCATAATTAATCGTTTAAGCAACAGTAAAATCAAGTGACTTTACTGACAGTATCCAAACTGCTGACCTCAATGCATTTTAAAAGTTCGTTGGATACTGAACCTCGAATGACCCATGGATGGATCTGGAATAATAATTTTCATAATCCTCAAGTCATTATCTTAAGAGGGAACGTATTGTTCTCCTAATTAAGTCTGTCCACACGCTGTGCAGCTTCCCATGCAAATGCACTGTGCATAAACTAATTAAAAGAAATATACAGCCACAAGGACTTAAATGGTCTTTTATGCAATCTCTTTAAATTATAGTCTCCCTCCTCCCCCCCTCACACACAGAAACTAACAAGGGATTCAGCATCATATTCAGCAGGGAAAACCACTGAGCAGTTTTGGATCCCAATCTGGAATCCCCCAGAATTTATTAGAAAGCTTTTGTTTTGTGACATTTTTGTGAGGGCCCTCGATGTGTAGAAGACCCTAATTGAGAGTTACGATTGTTTAATAGGAGACAGTCCCTGCCCTGAAGAGCTTACAGTCTAAACAGACAAGACAGCCAAAAGCTGAAAAAGCCTTGTTTTGCAGTTGAACAGCTCAGCCATTGAAAAGTTGAATGACTTTTTCAAGGTCATATATACAGAGCTGGAAACTGCAGGCAGATCAACTCCAGCACTGTGAGTACCTGAGTCTTCTACCTTCAGTAATAGACCCAAAAGTCATAATATATAGAAGCCTGTTCTGTGCAGCAGCACCAAAGGGCAGTTTCACACTGATTGTCACGGGTATTTTGTTGGCTGGGAAATGGCTGTTGTTTGCTTGCTTGTTTTCAGTAGTGGTGGAGGTTGTGCCCCTGGAAAGCAGTGTGTTGGAGGCATACTGTGACCATCACAAAACATTTTCTGCCAGGTGTCCCCACTCAAACCTCAGCAACGCTGTGCAGATGCAGCAGAAGCCCCCAGGCCAGCAGTGTTCGTGCTGTCTGTGCCTTGCATTGGATTGTGAGTTTGATGAACCCTGCACTGGCATCCATTTGAGTTTAGTTGTCGACATGAATGAAGCAAGATGAAGGAGATAATCAGGGTTATTTTTGCTATCATTTCCCTTGGGACTGTTCCTGGCATTGCCTTTGGCTTCTACTTTGCAGAAGAGGAGTGGAAGCTCTGGGTGAAGGATGTCCCACTTGTTCTCACTCTTTTTCTAGTACATGGATCTGGTGTTTGGCCAGCCAGCCAGCAGAGGAATACTTTCTGAGTGGTCTGACCTGAGCAGAATACCCAGAGAAGCTGTATTTGCACTGAGGTGAACTGGGACAATGCAGCCACGTCCATCCATAGGAGAGGATGCAAGCAATTGTTGTGCAACTCAGCTGCTCTGAACCAGCTGAAATGATATCAGCTGCTAGATGAAGATGGGCTGTGTAGCTCACAGTATCACAGAAGCCTTAAGTTCTGCCAAATAGACCTTAATTGGTGTCTGCAACTTGTGAACAATTATTGAGGCAGTGGAGCTGCAAGCTTCAGAAACAGCCCATCAGTGTGTGAATGCCATCCACAGTGGGACTGGTTCAGGGGGAAGTGGCAGCCAAGCCCTCAGCAGCCCAGGCATGACAGGATAGGAATTTGCACATAAATTTTGAGAGAGAACAGGGATTTTCTGGCTCTCTTTTGTAGATGGGTGTTTATGAGTGTGAAGTGGAAGATGAAATTTTCTTTAGGCTGGTCTCAATTACTGTCTCATTCTTTGCATGTGGCAGGTTTCCTGACAGCATCCCTCCTGATGCAGCAGCCATTGAAAACAGCAGCTGGAAAAGGAGGGTGAGGAAGAGCCTGGCCTTGCAGCTGGGAGGCCCCTGAGCACAGGATCAGAACCACAGCGAACAAGCAGTTCTCCTCTTATCTGATGTAGCCTGGAGAGCAGACAGATAGGACTGCAGCAATCAGTATGATGGGAATGTGGTGGGTGGACTCTATCAAGAGAAAAGAAGCCCTCCCCTCTATGGATGAACCTTCATCTCTCTGTCTCCCCCCTCTCCAGTCCTCATTCTGGTAAGAGGGAGGATCTTTTCCCCATCCAGCGATGAGATGAAAGAGTGCCCCACATTTGACACTTCATGAGTTGGCTGAACCCTACAAAGTGATCTTCATAAAATCCTGATTCCAAAGCATCAAAGCCTTTTCCTGACTGGTAAAAACCCTAAAAATTCCTGGAAGAACTGCCAAAGGGCAATGGGGCTGATTCTGTCAACTGCCTTTGGTTAGAGCTGGGTTTGGTTATTTATAGGGGCTGGGGGAGGCAAGAACTCTCCAGATGGGCGGCTAAACCAAATAAAACAATGATAAAAATCAATGAAGTTATGTGCAGGGAAAAGAATGCTTGTGCATGAGGCTTCTCTGTGCTGAAACCTCCCTCAGCACGGTGCTGCTCTGGGCACTCCAGCCCGTGCTGTCTCATCCCCCTGTGTCTGCCCAAATGTGCCCTTTGCTGGGGGAATTCTGGCTTGATTTAATGGTACCTTCCTAATGAGACTTGACACTGATTGAGGTGCAAATCCTGCTAGAAACATCTCCAGGCAAGTAATCACCCCAATGCAACAAGAAGTCATCCCACTGCAGTGGGATTATAGCAGGGCTGGTCTGTCAGCCCTTGCAAGAAGCCAACAATGGATTGGGAGCATGACTTTCATCTCTCTGGAAAGGTGGCAGTGCTCTGATGTATGGGTCATGCTGGGACTCCAAAGAAGCAGGTGTGTGTCTCATCAAACTGTGCCTCAAGGGTTGATGTGTGAGGGGTGGGGGTTGGGACCCAGGGTTGCTCTGAAGCCCTTGGATGAGAAGCAAGGTGTAAAGATGAAGATTTCCTGTGAGAAAAGTCTGAAGAAATTTGCTGCTGCAATGTGATGGTGTAAAGGAACAAGTGAGCAGGAGGACAATCTTCAAAATCATCTGGGTACTTAAAGCATCCTGAAGCATTAATTCTGAGTCCTGTTGGGGTGTGTGTCACTGCAAAGCTATGAGTCAGAGTGCAAAACTGTCCCTTCTCCAAAGAACTGAAGTCTAAGCAAACAAGGGAAGAGAAAGCAGGACATATGGGATTGGAACTGGCTGTTAGATCTTTCATGCATCCAAGATTAGAGGAGGGGGATTCAGTAATTCCTTCGAGAAGGAAGATTGCTTGCAATCTACTTTGCAAGGAAGCATGCCGAGCATCTCAGCAAGTGGGAAGATGACTGGGAGTCAGGACTGAGAGTGTTGAAATATCTGATGAGAGAGGAAATTAGGTGGAGAGGGCTGGACTTTGTGACTGCAAACTGCTTTTGCATGAGTGCACCCCTGGTGTTCCTATGTTAGTGAAATTTCGGATGTTTGCATGGGTTGTTACAGAGCCATACCATTAGCCAGTCCAATATCCTCATCTTAGTGCTGGTTTTTATTTTCAGAGATATGCTTTGGTGGAAAACCTCCAGTACTCTCATGGAAAAATTGTACCCCGAGAAATTCCTTTATTTTTTCCTGAGTCCTTTTGTACTTTATGGAATAATAGAATGCTTTGGGTTGAAAGGGACCTTAAAGATCATCTAGTTCCAAGCCCCTGCCATGGGCAGAGACATCTTGCACTAGACTGGGTTGTTCATAGCCCCACCCAACCTGGCCTTGAACACTTTCAGCCTGGTAATTGCACTCCTTCACCTCACCCGTTCACCAGTGTTTGTTTATGCTGTTAAAAAGGTGGGTGAGGATCAACCTACTGAGGCTGCTGTTCATCACTGTGCTGTGCACTCCAGCTCTGTAGGTAAGTGTAATTAGTTTTTTTCTGTCTTATCCATCAGACAGAGCCCTATTGAGTTCTTTGTTCAGGTCAGGTCCCACACCTGTGTGAGTGGTCCCACCACTGGGTTGCCTTTGCCCAGTCTGTTGTCCTGAGGAGGCCCAGCCCTGGCCACAGTCATTGCCCAGCTGAGCCACTTGTTCCTCTCTGCTCCTACCTCAGATGGAGCCTGCTTGCAGCACTTCAGCAGGGATGAGGTGGATGGTTTGTTTGCTAGTCAGACAGCAGGACCCTTGTCCCTTGTTAAAGCCCTGTGAGATAAGAGATGCCACAAATGTTTCAAGGTGTTCTTATCATAGGCCTTAGTCTGAAACAACACTACTCATCCACACTTTCTCTCCAGCTTGTTGATGAAAATGGAGAATTTTCTTCTGCTGTTTCCAGTCTCTGAAATGCCCCTAGACAAAAGAATTTTTCAGACACGTCTTTTCCTTTCGTGAATCAAACTCCAACCCCTTAATGTTCAGCAAATAATGTGTTCCAAAGAGACTGTGTTGTATGTGATCGTAATTACATTTGGGTTTTAATAATCATAAACACTCCTGTTTTCTAAGAACCAGCTAAACTGATTTCCAAATAATTTAGTTTGAATGGCATGTTTTGTGTTTGTGTAGCATCTTCTCCCCCACTTCTGAAGAAAAACAAACAATGTATTTAAAAAAAAAAGCAAGTGTGGGGTAAAAAAAAAAACCTTGGAGAACTTTAAAAGACTCTAAACCTGAAAAGGGAGGGTGGGATCAGCTAATTTGTCCCTCTTTTGTATGGTTTATTAAGCCTTTTGTTCTGGAACGCATGGGTTCAGTGGGAAAGCGGTTTTTGATATATAATGTATTTACTTTTGCTAATTAATTAAAGCAGTATTCATATGAAAATGCCGACTGATAATGGCTTTCACAGCAACAACTGTGTTTTTTAAAGTAGCAACTTTTAATTACAAATTGACTGGCAGAAATATATAAACCCAAATATTGTTCCACTGATTTCCTTTTAACTGTGTTACTCTTGCTTGATTTATCGGATTAGGGCTTTTCACACATAGTGGGTACAAGATATTGTTTTTAATGAGAAATTAAAAGATTACCAACAATACCCATAAACCATTAAAAACACAAACTCTAGATGAATGGTAATTAGACGGAATGATTGGAGGCTGATAAATTGAAAGCAATTAATGTATTTGTTAGGGATTCTGAAGATAGCTCTGGATGTTCCAGTAAGCACTGAAGGGTTCAGATTTGGTGTGGAATTGCATGTGGAGACACCTTTCACTGCCTCAAGTGTCCAGGGTACCAGTGGAGAAGATGCTGGCAGGGCTCCCCTGGGTTCTGGGAATGGGGAGAGGTGGGGAGTTAGACCAAGGGTTTTTGTGGGGAGGGCTGAAGGGATGCATCAGGACAGGCTTTCCCTGGATCAAGCCTTTTCTGTGTTTCACTGTGTTCTGTGACATAACATGAGGGGAAACTTGAGGAGGTAAGGCAGGGAGAAGAGCTGAGGAGAAGTGAAATTTTCTCATCTCTGCTGTGGTTTATCAAGAATGCATCTCCTCCTCAACTCAAGCAACCCTGAGTTGGTAAAGCTGCACGAGATGCTCTCTTTTGGGATATGAGGAGGTTGCATTTGTTAATGGTGGTTTGTAACCCCAGCAAGAGCATCCTGTTTCTATTCTTTCTCTTATTCTTGGCAAAGCAAATGTTTTGGGATTCTGTTTCAGCAAAAGGAAGTACTCTCAGGTGGTGATGCCTTTTGATATTGTTCCTTGTACTGGAGTCTAGAACAAAGCTCACCATGATTTCCCATCTTAGGAAAATTTTTCAGCACAAGAAAAATAGCCAAAACCAAGTAATCTCCTAAATCAGGATAGTGATGTCTCTACTCAAAAATCTTAAAACAAAATAGCCCTTCCCTAAAACGTAAAGGCTCAGGTAACATATGACCTGAACAATTGAAACATCTAATTTTAGTTTTTGCTATTTTTATTTCAAGTCTTCTTCAACTGTGAATTAGGACATTCAAATTAAGAGTCATGGCAAACAAAAACTGGAAACCTTTCCCCCATTTTCCCCCAAGTCAGGAATATAATCAGTCCTTTCTTGCATACATTTTCTTTGTGATAATTTGCGATTTCTGATGAGGGGTGAGGTGTTTTTCCAGAAAAAATATCTCGAATTCTGCAAGTAGAACTCCTTCTCCACCATGGGCTTATCTCTGTTCTAATCCCTCCTTTGGATGTATTCCTTCCACGAGGCTTTTCAGCTCTTATCCACTGTAGAAAGAAATGCATTATCTAACAAGAGAAGAGCACAGTGAACCCTGATGGTAGAACCCTTCATGTCCTACCATCAGCTGCTGGTATCTTGTCCAGGAAACCAGGTTTCCAAAGGAGCTGGAGTTCTTGAATTCACTTAGCACTTGATGCTGGTGGATGCTGAGTTCCTTTGTAAACCTGGTCATTGCATTCTGAATGAAAGTTGTTGGACTGAACCAGGATTTTCTCCTGAATCTTTGCCCAAAAAATGGTGTTCTCTATGGAAATGCTGTGGCTTTTTGTATTTTCTTACTTGTTGTCTGTCCCCAAGGTACACTTCAGTCTTGCAGGTGCTCTGAAGATTATATTTGCAGGAGCAGGTGCCCTGTCATCTCTCCGTGTGGCTCCATCCCTGTGCAGCACATTGTGGCTCTTGTAGGGTGATTTGTTACAGCCCTTTTCCATCCTACTGGAGTCACAGTCAGTTGCAGAAAAAGGTAGGTGTTTTATCAAGGAGTGCCTTGCTTCCAAGGATAAACTGGACAGGGAACTGCTTCACCCAGCAGCCTTACTCTGGGGAACATTTCCTGGGTTGTTGCCGCTGCTGTGAAGTAGCATCTTGGGCATTGCATTTCAGTACTTTTCATTCCTCATGCACTGGTTCAGCCATCAAATTAACAAATAAGGCTCTTGGAGGAGCCACCTGGGGCCTATTGCACAAGCTGGACGCCAGTAAAATCCAGTTGTGTGTAGCAAAAGGGAAAAGACCAATAAGGAAACAATAACAGAAAAGCTCTGTTAAAAAGGCATGTGGGTACAATGCTGCTGGCCCAGTTAAGGAACCTGTTATATTCAGTAGTGCAATAAAATCCCAAGTAATTGCAAATGAAACTTAATGCCTTGTAAAAGAGCTCAGCTCCTTTCTCCCGTAGCTGCAGCTTTTTGAATGGGTCCAGCAGGAGGTGTGTTTGTGCTGCACAGCCTCGGGAGGCTTTGGGGAAACAGCTGATCAGCCATGGGCAGTATGAGGGTTGTTTGAAATGCCCCAGCTTTTTGGCCAGCCTGGCCTTCTGCAGGAGGATATGGAACAGGACAGCACACAGGGAATTTGACTCTGACCTTGTGCATGTGGGATCCAGAGTGTTCTGGTCTTCCCAGCAGGTGCAGGAATCACTTCAGACTGGTCCAGCCAGGATGCTGCTGGAATGATGGTTACTTTTCCCTCTGTTTTCAAATCCCTGTGTTCCATCATCATCATCCTGACTAGAGCAGTGGGCTCAAAAGCCATGCAAAAGCAGGGCAGAGAAGCCCTCCTAACATTACTTGTGTGCGTGTTCCTTCTGGGCTTTTAGCCACACTTTTTCCTGAATTTTTACAGCACAGGATTCTTGCCTGCTCCAAGCAAACCCCATTTATTTGACGAAAAGAGACTTGTGGTTCTGTTCTCCTTTATGGATTTTGGATCGTAACAGTTTCTTTAAGTCATAGGGCTAAATCCTGATTGTCTTTCCTCAGGTCTCAAGTCCAACTCCCTTTATGTGAACAAGAAATATGTAGGAGGAGGGGATTTGCAGCACCAGGGTTTCCAGTGAGGATAGGGGCATTTTTTATTGTTTAGTGTCTGGTCTTTGGGAATTAAATAACTGCTTGAGAATTTTAGCTTCACTTCAAAGGCATGTTTCTAGTCCTTATGTTTGTGTCAACTCCACCCCCCCCACGCAGCTCCCCGTGTAATTTGGAGGTGTGATTTGGTTATGCTTGAAAGACTCAGGATCCAGAAGGCAGAGAAAAACAACCCAAAGCTGATTGTTATTAAAAACATCACCACCATCCCCTCCCCAAACTGATGGGATTTGAATTCCTGGGTTTGCGTTGCTGGTTTTGGTCCAGAAGAACTGAAGGCAGGTAGAAGCCTGACTTGCATTGGAACAGAGGAGCAAGAACCTGGTGGTTTGCTAACAGATGGCCTGAGCCTGTTGAGCTTAGTGTGCAAGTGCCTGCAAAGTGATGTGAGCAAGGGCCAAGTGAGTGCCATGGAAGGAAATACCCGTCCTTAGAGAAAATCCTTCCTGCTTCCACACACTTCCTTCATTTTTCAGTCCTGCAAAGAATGATATCCCCTCCTTCTCCTTTATTAATCAGGTTTTCATTTAAACTGCAATGCCTTGTTTCCCCCCATGATTAACTGTATTTGATAAATAAAGTACTTAATGGCCCTTTTAAGTTCAAATGATGGTTCTAGCTGCCCACACTTCAGTTGAAAATGTGCAGTGTCCTCCTTTCCTGGTATGAGCTAGCAGGAGTAATGGGGTACATTCTGGGAAATAGCCCCTGCTCTCTTTATTGTTCTTTCCTTCCTCTGATGGCATGAGTCAGGGGTACTGTCAGTCTCTGAACCAATGGTGTCTCCTCATCAGCAGTTAATCTGCCTGTTTCATTGTTTGACTGAGCTGTGGCATGCTCTAGGGTTTGTCTTAATTCTCTATAGTTGACAATAAAGAGGCAAATTTCTGAAATTCTAGGAGGATTTCTAGAGAAACTTCCTTCCCTCTTCCCCCCACCTTGAAACGAAGCAACCTCCTACAAACTCATCAGCCCATTTCTTTCCTTATAGGGTTAGGGCTGGCATCCTTTGTTAACTTCCTGCATAACTATGGGTTTGACTTGGTTTCTCTAAATGCTCTTGCTGAAAGTGGTCCAAGGCTTTATCCTCACATCCACTCACGTGTGTAAGTTTCTCAGTGCCATAAGCTGGTCAGGATCCATGTGAGTCATGGCATCTCTTCATCTTTGCCCCTTCATCCCCCCCTCTGAAAAATGTGTGGTGTTTAAAATGGAGGCAAAGGCAAATAGATGCAAGGTGGGGCTATGGAGCTAAGAGAGGGGGCAGTGAGGACAGTGTGTGGAGTTTATTAGGCCGTTTCAATATTGATGTGCAAGACTGTCCCTTAAAGTTGGATGTGAAAACTGCTGAGCCAGTAGAGAGGTTTGCATTGATTTCAGTGAACTCTTGGAAAGTCCCTTCAAAAGCAGCAAGGAATATGGACCTTGATGATGCCCCCCTGGCAAAAGACACAGCTTAGCATCTATGCAGGACCCTAAATAAGACCTCAGAGCTTTCAGAAGTGCTCCTTAGGGAAGAGCAGATCCTATCCTCTGGGAGGATTGTAGTAGCCTGAGACCAGTGCTTTGGAAACTTTTCTCTTGGCTAAATGAGAATACTCTGGATTTTCAAATCTGTTTCCAGTTGTAGGTGTTGAAGGAGTGAAAATCTATTTCTGAACAAATTTTTAAACCCTGCCTACCCTTCAACATTGAAACTGAATTTTGCAAGGTGTTATGTTCCTTCAGCTTTTAGGGCTACACATACAGTCAAGGACTTAAGGGGATCACTGATGGGAAATTAAAAAGAAAAATTCAGACAAAAATGGTGTGGATATTTAGATCAAGGATACGGATATTTGAGACCATTTTAGAAATGGCAGGCCAGCCAGCAGTTTCACCACCAGATCTTGGTTTGAACTCTGAAACCCCAGCAAAGTTGGGGTATGTGATCCCAAGACTGGGGTTGTCTAAACATGGAAATCACTCAGAACTCAAGTCAGCAGAAATGTATGTAAAGGCACTGAACAAACGCTGCAGTCCTGGGGAGTTAATCTCTCCACACAGAGCTCTGGAGTTCTCAGTGTGCAACCATTATCATCTGAAATATTACCTGTCCTGTTGCAGCCTGGATTTGGTCTCCTTGCCTGTGGATTAGACATAAGGAATATAAAACAAAATACATGCACAAAACCCTTGTGTTTCCTTTGCAAAATCAGGCTGTGCACATAGCTAATTCTTTTCATGTTAATCTACACTTACAACCCGATAACAAGCTAGAGCTTTCTTCTAACCAGGCTTGATTAAATTTGGAAGATTTCTTCCCAACAGGAGAACCCTTTCTGCTTTCATGCAGTAAACATGATTTTGTGCTTTCTCTATTTCCCTTTTTTATTTTTATTTCAGGAATTCTTTTTTTCCCCCCTTATTATTATTATTATGAATAAGCTAGTTTTAAATCAATTTCAACAGCTGGAATTAATTTTCCTGTTACTGACTCTTCACTTGGGCCTGTCACAGAGGGGGAGGCTTTCTATTAGCATAAACATAACTGAAAGCTCTGGAATTTGCATTAATGTACTTTTAACAAGTTGACAGTCTTTTGGCACACGCTCCTGAGATCTGAGAAGCAAGGGAAAAAAAGACTGTATTATACCTTACACTGGCCGGATTGTAAGAAGCTGTCAGGTAAAACCTCTGGTTTCTTTTTCTACTACAAAAATACGGGACAAAATATCCACTCATAAGCAGGTGCACATATCTGACAATTTTGCAAAGTCCTTACTACTTCCCTCCTAGTCCCTGGAAGAGCTTGCTCCCAGCTTGGGAACAAGCTGTTTCATTGTTATTTAAAGGATGTGGAACTCGTGCAAAGGGTGGAGGTGCTGAGCAAGGTATTTTACAAAGCTTGTAAAGGGTCTCAGGAAATGTCTATTTTGGTGACAGGAGCATGGACCCTTTGAAAAGTGATCCAAACTCTGCTAAATAAATTGGTAGGTGTGCCAAATACAAAGCTAGTCCTGCAAGCTCCTTATTACCATGGGGTAGGAATTTTAAAGGATTCAGCATGGCAGTTTGGTTAGCAGATGACAAAATCTTAAGGGATGACCAGGAAGACTGGATGGTGGTTTTCTACATCCCTGTTTAAGCCACGTAATTAAAGTGAGGGTCTTTCCTTTTGATTCCAGCTCCTGCATGGCAAGTGAATTGTAGTTGAACTTGGCCTTCATTAACCAGAGGAACCAGAAACTGCTGCTCCTGCCAAATCACTGAATCATTTAAGTTGGAAACAACCTCTAATATCTTTGAGTCCAGCCTTTGGCCAATCACCACCTTGTCAACCAGACCATGGCACTAAGTGCCAAATGACATGGCAGTAGCAGCAGGGCCTGAAAGAAGGATGATTATTAGGAAACCTGGGGTTGATGACATTTGGCTGAACTCTGCTGACTCTGCAGCCAGTGTGCAGAAGTAACAGGAACACTGCTGGGTTGGTGTGGGCAACCAAGGGACTGGTCTGTGCACCCCTGCCCGCCTGGCTGGACTCTGTCAGGGCCTGAAGGTAAGAGTTAACTGGATCCCTGCACTGCAGCCTTCAGATGTATGGATAGGAAGCCTTTGAGTAGTTCTGGGTCTCTCAGTCATGTAGATATTCTGCTTGTACATCAGTGCAGTTGATGTGTATTTTTAAAGAATGCAATGTGCTTCCACCAATTACTTAGAATGAATGTGTTACAGTATTTGCAAAAACTGTACAAGCCAACATTAAATTTGTGTATGTTTCCAGTTACACTAGAAAAGGAGGCAGGAGAAAATATTTGGGCTGCAGATCAGACTCATATCAGTTGCCATGGGAATAAAAGAAATACTGAGATTTGAGGGAATCCTTTAAACTACAGGATTTTTTTAATGGAGGCCTTATTTGACTGTTTATTTAGGCCCTACATTAAGACAAAACTGTGTGTTTAGCCAGCTCCTCCTGCTGGACCCAGAGCAACTATTAGGGCTTATTTCCATAGAAATATTGCTGATCCTGGCCCCAGAACAGAGCAGGAGGAGGCCTGGGAGAGCCGCTGTGCTTTGTGACACTTTTCAGTTCGGCAAATAGAGGCCAGCTTTATGTTTACATGGTAAAGCTGCTGCCAGTGGTTTGGCAAGGCTGCAGTATTTTTCTGCTCTAGGCTTTGTTCCTTGGTTTGTCTCTTGAGTTGGGAGAGACCAAAATGGTACCCCTTTGGTCTGGAAACTCTGACTTGATCTGGCCGGCATGGGAGTGATATGACGCAGCTTACAGTATGGGAACTGTCTCACTGCTGGGAAAAGTCACTGAAAGGTCTGCTAGTTAATTAGCAGGGGGACTGTAAATAGCTAAAACCTGACTGAATTCCTCTGTCAGCTCAGGACAGGATCCTCCTGCCACTCCTCTTCCTGTTTCTTCGCTCTTTGACCACAATTGGTTATTCTGGAGATAATTTTTCCTCTCACGGCTTCTGCTCCAGTCACTACCATGGCTCACTGTGGCTGTTATTTGTTCCCTCTAGGAGAAGAAGAAACTCAGTGCTGTGCAAGAACAGTATTCTCCCAGTCTCCTTCACACCCTTTGTAGTTTTTCCCTTTCCCAGGGAAAGGCTGAGAGCAGAGGCAGCCTGTCCAGTGCTGCTTGACCTGGATGCTGCTGTCCTCTCTTTCTTCAGCTGATGGAAAGCACTTGGGGCAGATCTGCCTTGGCTGTGGCTGAATCAGGTAACTTTTCTGAGCTAATCTGCCTGTGTACTTACGGCTTCACAGAGCCTGGCCAAGGCTCCTCATCCAGCCAACCACCACAGCCCATGGCAGACTGGATGCCTTAGAGATACCTTGGTGATGTCTTCAGTTGCTATCATTGACCAGTGCACAGGGCCAGACCACTGGAGTAGGGAATAGGACACTTCTTCACTCAAGCCTCCAGACCCTAAGGTCATGAAGTCAACAAACCTAGAGAGTTTGCTTCCTTCTTCTTAAGACACTTCTAAGAGCCCATATGTTGGTTTAGGTGGTGCACCCTGGGTGAAAATGCATCAGAACATCACCTGTCTAACAACTGTGTGTCTTTCTTTGATAAAAAGACATTTCTCATCTTTCACATAAGGATATTTTCCCTACATGCCAACCCAATCTCTTCCAATGGCATGAGCTCAGAAGTTGTCCCAAATGTGGTCTAAAAGTAAGTTGGAAGCAGGCATCAGTGTCTGTGTGGAGAGGGAAGCTATGCCAAGCCAAGGGCCCAGTGCCTGCACCAGACTTCACTGCCCTCAACAGAGGGGCTGGTGTGAGCCAGCACTGGCAGCACCAGACCCCTGGTAGGGTGTGAGCTGTGGGCTGGGAGGACTTTGCAATGATGGGAAGAAGAGTATGGGAGAGGAAAAGGGAAGAGTGGTTTGTTTTAGAGATACTGTCCACAGTGCTGATTCACTGTGCTAATCGGATCTCGGTGGCATTTTTCCTCTGGTATCTTCTCTGTGCGTCTGTTTTTGAGAATTTATCTTTCTCGTCAGAGCTTGGGGGTTTTCTTGGGTTTTTTCCTCTCTTCATCCAACGCCTGTTAGAGAAAAATCTTTGAAAACAAGATGTATTTTTCTCCAGAGCTCGGTTTGGTAGGTCTGGGCTTTTTTCTTGTTGATTTCCATGGAACATGGGTGCCCCATGGGCAGTGGCCAGCCAGTGCTCCCGACAGCCTCTGCTGAATTCTCTTTTTTTTTTTTTTTTTGGTAGAAGTTCTCAATTATCCAGTCTCTAGAGTTTATTTCAGGGCTATGCAGATGGCCATTTGATGTTGAACCATGCCCTGTGGTATAAACCCTGTGGGCAAGGCTCTGGATTCATTCCTTAAGTGACTCTGTTTCTGGCAAGAGTGAGAAGTAGCAGACTGTGATTGAAATGGGCAGCTCTAATGGGTTTGGAGATGGAGAGGAGCACTGTCTTGCCTGGTCCATATCCTCCTAGAGAAAAATCCCAATGACAAATAGCTGAGAAGTTTTAATTATAGTTCAGGTTC
This sequence comes from Polioptila caerulea, assembly GCA_013397295.1. Lineage (NCBI taxonomy): Eukaryota > Metazoa > Chordata > Aves > Passeriformes > Certhiidae > Polioptila > Polioptila caerulea. The sequence goes on along the minus strand of VYXF01008053.1, from coordinate 357,976 downwards.
TGGTGCAGCTGCTGGAGAGGTTTGAGCAACTCTTGTGGAGCTGCACTGTGTCCTGTATGGATTGATGTGAAGCCATGAGCTAAGTTGAGCTCATGATGACCAGTGTGTGCCAAACCTCTGAAATCTGCAGATTTGGAAGAAAGGCTTCAAGTGTTGGTTATTATCTGCCAGCTGAAAATTCCCCTTCAACCCCTGTTGTATCTGTTCAGCTGAGCACAGCATGAGAGGAGGGCTGTTTGGGGAGTGCCTGATAAAAGAACTTTAGCTGTGCAAAGCTCCTTCAACGAGACTTCTCCATAAACATCATCTGTTATGAATTCATCCTTGCATGATTACAGGCAGACATCTGTGTTGATTATGTGGGTTTTCTGGAGGAAAGATTTTAAAATATGGAAATGAATGGAGGTATTTGCACAACCAGTTAGCATCCGTTTCATGTTCTTATTGAATATATGTCTCAGAGAAGTGCTTAGAGACCTTAGGTCAGAGTAGGGCTTCAGTGAACAAGGTACAGAATATGCCTGAGGAGATACACCTTGCTACAAATAGTCTGAGACAGTCGCAGCCAGGGCAGACAGCTGGGCAGAGGGAGGCTGAGCACAAGGGGTAAGGTGACCTGCTCAGGCTGCGTGCAAGAACGCAGGAACAAAACTGGGCTGCAGCTCTCATGGCTCTGCCCAGTCCTCAAACACTGCTGTGCCTCCAGGCCTATGTGGGCAAATGACAAATAAGAATAGCCTTGTAAATTAGTGATAATATTGCTATATCTCTCTGTGTGGTGTTTTTACCATCCTACTCATATTGTCTGCCTTACACCCTGAGTTTCTGAGGAGAGAGATGCTAGTGGTGTTAAGGGTAAAGCACGATGCTAGTTTTATACCTTTACTGCATTCAGAACAAAGGGACAATAAGAAAAATGTTCATGTTTAAGAAATATCAAAACTCAGAGTGGTCTCAAGAGTGTATATTAGGTATAAATAAATCAACACATTTGCTTTTAGAAATTTGAGAACTTGGGATGAGGCAGTGAAAGGAGATAAAATTTTAGGTGTAGATGTAGGCTGTTCTGACCTGGTTTAGCACAATTTGTGTGAGTGTGAGTGAAAAACAGAATCCTTCTTCTCTATAGCTGGTATTTTCTGCATTTCAATTTCTACCATCTTGAACATTGTGAATGTAGATCAGTTGAGGGTTATGACCATCATAACAGTGTTACCCATGGGGCTGGTGTGGGACCAACCCCAATCTGTTTCTTGCAGGCAGTTCTGACAAAAGGAGTTGAGCCATTAAATCCAGGCACCAAAAATATAGAAATGCCAGTTGGCATGTTATGTTCCACTATCATGGAGTGACCCTTGTGATGGCTCTGTTTTTGCTAAGTAACATTATAACCCAAGAGGTTCATATGGAGCTAGGAGTCAGCCACAACCAGGAGCCCTCTCCCATCTCAGGGTGAGCAGTTCCCCTTCAGATAGCTGGTACACTGGGAGCAGACCCCCAAATTGACATCTGAGGGCATGGGTAGGCTGTCAGAAGGACCCCAGATTAATCTGGCTTCAAGAAAACCTGTCTTCAGCTTCCATTCCTTTGCTATCACACAAACCTTCAGAACCTTTCTGAGCTACCAGGATGGCCGTTGGTTATCACAATGGTAAAATTGTCAAACATCCCACCGTCCAGAAATACAAGAAAGCAACGTGGGCAAAGGGGCCCATCCTCCACACCCCACTTCCCCTCACGACTCCTCCACACTCAGGAAGTGGCAAGGCTGTCCTGTGTGACCAAAAACAAGGCAGAAGAACCCTAGTGAAAAAGGGAGTTAGGGCTGATTGGTAAGCCAGGCATGGGCACTGAACATCTCTCAAGAGATAAGCCTCTGATGCTTGATTCTTTTCAGTCCTTTTGGAGACCGTGATAAGGAGGTGGCAGTTGCTTTGTCAGGGTTACTCACGCTCTTTGTGCAGCATGTTCAGTCACTGAATTTGTTCAGATAAGACAAACATCTAAACTCCATTTCCGGAGACACACACCAGCCTTTGCACTCAGGCAATGGTTATACCAGGGTGGGCTGCTAGAGACAGGGCTGATGATGAATGCTCCTGAGCAAGATGTTCCATTGTAGCTGGTGGTTTTGTGTCTCCTTTGCTTCCCCAGAGCTCCAAAACTGGAGTCTCAAATGGTCCAGTATCCGGGGCATTTAGCAAAGGTGGCCACAAGCATCCCTGCAGTGAAGGGGGAAGTACTTCTGAAAAACTCACCAAAGCTCTTTGTGTTTTGGGCTGAATAAAGCTGGACACTCTAAGAGTCTGGTCACATCCAGACTCGTGTGTATCCCCCTTGCAGGATTTGTGAGTCATCAGCCATCAGAAGAAAACTTGTAGTTAGTGAGTGCTTCAGTCGCTGAAAGGCGACCACAGGGGAATAGAAACGTGATTGATTCAAGAGAACAATGTCTAGATACAATTGTTTAGGACAGACAGTGCCAGAAAACAAAATAGGCAACTGAAAATCAGCAGGGAATTCTGTAAAGTGTCGGGATGTGATAGATGCCCAAAGTAGCAATCAGTTCAGGTGTTATTCAGCACCCTTGCTGCAAGAAGTACTGGGGCAGCTCTGGTCACTGCAGTTGGCTTGAGTTCTTTTCCAGACTCTCACACAAAGCAAGAGGTTTGTTTGGGAAGCAGTCCTGACTGGAAGGAAGAAGCACCCCCCATTCAGTTAGCTTGATTTTTTCAGATTCTATGTTTTCTCTAGAGTGCTTCCAAATGATTGCTCATCTTGATTTTTCCTGAGAGTTCAGAGGAGTCTTTCCCTGGCCTGATGAGCAGAAGTACATGGAATGGCTGGAGCTGTCCCTGCAGGAGCAGCAGACTCAGAGCAGTCCTGGGCAGAGAGGGTTATGGGAAGCTGTCTGTGGGTGTTATATCTTCTACTTTGAGACTTAACATGAACAGGTTGAGATATAGTTTGTGTAGAGAATTCTGGGTGAATGACAGCACCATTTGATTTTTTTGTCTTCTTTTTTGAGGAGATGCCTCATGAAACTGCCATCTTACACAGGATCAGTTTGTAAGCTGAGATGTGAGTAGCAGACAGATATTGACTTGTCCTGAACTGGGCTCCTAGCTCTGCTGCTGTTTTGCCCTGAAAATGAATCTACTTTACATGCCTCCTGGAAGTCCTGGAGGGAGAGGGACTGCCAAAACTTTGAGAACTTGTTTCATTATTCTGTCCAAATCTCCCCTAAGATCTCTATGTGAGCAGACTTCACATAGGGAAAAGATTTTCACAGAAGGTCTTCTCTCCCCTCCTTAAGCAGACTTCCTCTGAAGGCCACCAAGAGAGCTGGGGATCTTTGGCACTCAGAGGATCTGGTCCACAATGAAAGCACTGTCACCGCTGTGTCCCTGGGGGATGTTTCTCCTGGTGACCTTGCATAGTGCTCTGCAGTTGCATCACTTCGGCATCTAATTGTGTTTATAACCCAAGATGCCAGGTATAAGATGCCAGTAAATTTTACAAATTCTGCAGTGGAAAGGTTATACTATGTATTACCAGACCATTGAGGATGCAGTTCTGTCTGCACAGGGTTATTCAATTAACTGGGATCCAAGCAATTAGTATGGAAGGGTTTTATTGTTTAGTTTGAGTGGGGTTTTTCTGGTTTGTTTGTTTGTGTTTGGTGTTTTGGTTTTGTTTTTTTGTTAATTTCTACCACCAAAGCAAAGATTTAAAGTGTTCCTGAATTTCAGTAACATTTTTGTTCACTGCCAGTTGCCCAAAGTAAAATATTAGGCCTACAGCATATGCTGGTATCAGCCTGCTGTGATCAGCTACAGAAAACTCTCTCCTGAGAGGTGCTTCTTCTTGGAGGCATGGACGCACACAGACCCCCTCTCTTTTCTCATGTTGCATTGGATTCTCCTTTCCAGATCACCCAGCAGCACTGTGTGATTTTATGGATTTCACAGCTTTTCCCAGGCTGTTTTCTTCAGGGGGTGGGAGCAGTTTTGGCAAGCAGTGACCAAGTCATGGTCCATGACCAAGTGAATTCATGCTCTCCTGGTTCCCAGTTTCCTCCTGTGTTCTGTCAGTGTCCTGTGCAGACTGGAGTAAGGCAGTTCTGTGTGCAGGCAAACCCACAGAGTCCTGCTGTCCTAGGGCAGCATTTCCAGGGTGGAAATACTTCTCTTGCTTTATCTGAATGTACATGACCATGTCTGAGCTGGGATGCACCTGCCGTGTACCTGTTCCATTCAAGCTCCAGTGTCCTCTTTCATCAGCCTTTAATTCCACCTTTGCTCTCCCCATCCCCAGACCAGCTGCCTGTCTCCATGGAAGGGCTGCCTGTGCCCTTCTTGTGGAAGGCAGCTGCCTGCATCAGGGAACTCCAAAAGCTGTCCACGTCCTGAGCAGGGAAACTTTGTTGTTTCAAAGTCACTTTGACCTGAGTGCTGCAGCAAACGTGTACAGCATCTGCTGCCGCTGTTTCGCATGAGGGAGCTGCAGTCAAATATTAAAAAGGCAGCAAGAGCATTAAATTATTCGGCAATGGAACATTGTCATTCCTCCATAAAACTACTTTGACCTGTAGTTTTCTATGGAGTCCATTGCTCTTAAATGTGCAGTGAGAAAGGAAATTAAAAATTAATCTTTATTTCCATCTCAGAAGAAAACCTTAATTCTCTGCATTGAAATTATACTCATAATCCAGGGTAATAAATTATAGTTTTTAATTGCAGCTAGTCACAGCCAATCAAATGGGAACCTCTCTCTCTCTCTTGCTTGCTTTAACTTTGCTATGCAGAAGAACTCATGGAGTGCTGGAAAAAATTCACATACATGGGCCCAGGCTCTAACATTGTGTGCAATAAGCTGAGGATGCATTAAAACAGCCAGGTTCTGTTCTTGCCTGGCACCCTTGAGCCAGTGACCTGAAAGTACCAGGCACACAAGCACAGGGAAATGGATAAATTGTACCATTTCCACGTGGGGAAGGTGGGGTGTAGGATCTTGCTCAAGGTTATGGAGTGAGTCAGTGTTGAATGAGGAACAAAATCTTGCTCTTGGTTCACCTGCCTGACTATGAGACAAAGCAGCCTTCCAAGCAGGGAACAGGAGCCAGCATGCCCTGCTCTGGCCCACTGACCCATGTTGCTGACCTTCAGGCATCTCAGCTCTGACATCAGACCTCTTCTGACAAAAAGGACAGCTGCTTAAAGCAGATGCTTCTTCATGCTTGGTGTCTGTTGCAAGTAACCTCTGTGTTCTTCCATATTACAGTGTGTTGCAGACAAGTGGAGTGTTTCTTGGGATTTGACATTTCTGTATTGCACATGATGAAAGCTGCCTTGCAAATGGGCTTACTGAGGTACAGCAACCTTTAGCACAGCCAAGGAGCTGTCCCTGTTCCCAAATAACTGATGCTCTGCATGTGCCAGCTCTTTCCATTGCTATCCACAATGTCTAGCTGAGTTCTTGCACACTTACCACACTGCCAGATCATCCTGTCACCCCAACCCTTGTGTAGTGACCCTTAGCCTGGGGTTGTTGCCTCTAGGAGCAGCCCATAGGGTGTCTAAATACCTGTGTAGTGCAGGTACTGAAATGTTTGCATAGCACAATTCTCCCAGCAACTCAGCCTTGCTGGTTTGTGAGGTTGGTTGGTTGGTTGGTTGGTTGGTTGGTTGGTTGTAGATTTTTTTTTGTTTGTTTTTTGGGTTTTTTCCACTCTGTTTTATCCCAGACAATGTGATGGACCTGTTCTAACAAGGATTTAAGGGTGGCTTAGCACGCCCAGGCTCAGCTAGGGAAAGGGAAAGCCAACAGGAATGCAATCCTTGGCTGGAGGGAGAAGCAGGGGCAGTGGGAATCCTTTATTCTGATAATCACTCGTAGCTCTTTCTGTTTTTCTTCTCCTCAATTATAGCAGTATGTGGAAGAACAGACGAGTGAGAAAAGGGATGGAGAAGTGGCTAAAATACCAGACACAGCTGTGAGAATGAAATGAGGTCCACCTGACATAAGAAGCCTTAAGTGGTTATTACCAGTATAATCACAGCAAAGGTGTTTGTTACTGATCAGGATTAACCTGGTCTCAAGTCATTGATTTGGAAAAGACACAAATCTCTGCAGTGAGGATCTTCACTCTGTGACCATACCTTCTCAGGGTTTCAGTGAGAAGAGTGGGAGGAAATCCTTACCCAAGGATGCATGAAAAAGTACAGACAACAAAAATCTAACAACATTTTTGTGCAAAAGCACTGAAGTTCTTGATTAATAGTCCCCCGATTCCAGACAGGAGTTTTTATGGGGCCTTTTTCTGCACTTTTTAACACTGGCTGTTCCTAGAGATTTTCAGGTGGACAGAAAAGAGCATTAGCATTGGCAAAACATGCTTTTGCCATCATAAGAGTTTACCACAATCAGAAATTCTGCTGCCCACCTTCCCTCACCGGCAGTGAGCTGCTGTCTCTGGAGGATCTCTGTGTGCCCTGCAAAGGGCCCCACTGCAAACCCAAAAGGTGCAAGCCCTTCTCCAGGTGACTGGCTCTCCTGGTTGCATGATCAGCAGCTCCACATTAGCAGGACAGGCATGTGCTGCAGCAGTTGTGCAAAAAGGTTGATTTACCCATGAGAAATTTCAAGAGGGGACACAAGTGCTGTGAGTGGGAATGACTGCCCTGAGCACCTTGGGCAGAGCTCCTTGTGCTCAGCTGCCTCAGCCCTAGGGCAAGTTTGAGAGATAATTAGATGGCTACAAGGAAATAAATTTTTACATCCTGGAGTTCTTCTGCCATCTTGACTCATCCATGCATTTTGTTAGACAGAGCTCTCATAGAAATGTGTGTCTTGGGAAGGGCTGCTTCTGTCTGAAGCTGTGGAGATGTTGGTGACCAGTTTACACTGAGCTATCCTGTCCTGCTTTTGCTGTTATCAATGTGCAAGTTTTAGCTAAAGGTAGCTGATGTGTGTTTGTGGATGGTAAGCACACCTCTGGTTTCTTTTATCTGAGCTGCTTTTTACTGTGAAATCTCTCCCTAAGCAGGATTAACCACAGCGTAATGAATCAAACTGCTTGGAGGCTTTTTCTGGTGATCTAGTTGAATTTGGCAGTTAACTTCCTTCCTTCTCTTCTTGTTCTACCAACTGGAATTACCTCTAAGTTATTCTCCTTTCTTGGGGCATTTAAACAGGAGTCAAAGCTGCGTAGCTTTTCCACTCTTTCATTGTTTTCCCTCCTAAACCCTGCCCTCACAATTCTTGGTCATTTTTTACTCTATCTTTATTTCCTACTTTCCCTCCTAGTTTCATACAAATAAAGAAAAAAAATTGTTGAACCTCTTCTCCTAGGCTGTGAAACTGTAGAACAGCATACTTTGATTGCTGCTGAGGTAAATAACACAGTGCCTTATGGTTCATGAAAGTGATTCTTAAATTTTGAATGAGACAGCTTTGTGATGCAGAAAGCTGAGACTGCCAGTTACTCAAGCAAAGCCTCTGCTTCCCAACAGGGAGCAGTCAGGGAGAAAGGAGAACACCCAGTAGACTATGTGTATACAGACAAGGCTCCTTCTGGAAATTAAATGGTTTATCTAAAGTTATCAGACTACTGACTGCTCTTTTTAAAAGGTACTTCAGGGCTGGGGAAAGAACTGCAGTTCTATTTGTCAAATGCAAAGGAAGAATGATCCTGGAATTTATTATCCTATGTGTAATTTCTGTATTTAGCAAAATACTGAAACCAGGATTTATGAAATAAACAAACCTGTTTCCGGAAGATGATGGCAGCTCTGTGCCTTTAGCAGTAGTGGAGGCACAGTAAATGTATCTCACCAGAAAATCTTTTATTTTATAGGACAATAAAATTAGTGAATGAAAGCAAAAAAAGGTATAATGGATCTGGGTTTTAACGAGCATATGAATCAACATCTCATGAGATCTTACCTGAAAAAAACATCATTGTATTTTGCTGGGAAAAGACATGTAGAGAATAAAAGGAAAAGAATGGGAGAGAGAGTCTTGTGACCATAGCTGGAGATTTGACTAAGATGGGGTGACCTGGTGCTCAGGGCCTCAGCCGGTGGGTTTAAGTCCTTGCTCTGCTGTGGAATTTACAAGGGCACATCACTTCCCTTCTGTGTTTTTTTCACATAATTTCTTTTCTTGGTTTGCCATCATTAAAGGAAAAAGTGGCACTATTGTCCTTCCTGCTTGTGAGAATGATGGCATTTAACATTGAGAGGTTCCATGAACTGTGGGAGTGCAGACCATGCAACAATATCGGATTTTTCCACTGCCATATGAGCAATTATAACAAGTTAACCATTTTTCATCATTTCATGCACAGGGTGGGCAGACTCTTGATTTGCCTAAGATTCTGTGGGAAGATAAAAAACATTTATCTGGTGTTTGGAAATTTCCTGTAATGGCAGTAAGAGAGGAAAAAAAGGTCTTTTGCTTTCCCTTCATCCTGGAAATGGGTACGAGGAGCTCTTTGGTAAGGCTATGCAGCGACAGCTCAGACTCATGGCCATGCCATTTACTGTTTGTTTGGCTTCCTGGTGGTTTGGAAAGAAAGGAGATTGGCTTCTCTGTGCCCTGCAGCCTGGGGACACTGCTGTTCCTGGGCCCAGCAGCATTTGCTATGCCCACTCCCCTGAACATGTGTGCCAGCCAGAGAGTTTGTCTCTAATGCAGGCTGGGCAGCTCTTTCTCACACGCTCTTCTGTATCAAACACTCCCCACCTTGAAAACTTCCTTAGTCAACTGCTAATTTCAAAATCATTATTAATGTATTTGCGCAGGGATTTTGGAATTTAATTAGCCTCTTTTGAACTGTTCTTAGAGTGTTTGTCTAGAGAAACAGAAAATCCCTCCATGGCTTGTTTGCTTTCTCCATTCGTTGGTTTTCACTGGGAGGGAAAGATACGGGCTGGCTTTGCAGGGCTGCATCCTCCTGGTGCCACTGATGCTGCAGCTGAAGATAATCCACAGACTCTGCAGAGGGAGCAGCTGTTTTTGGGGTGCATCAGGGCCCCTCTTGGCCACGGGTGGGCTCATGTTGGCACAGGCTGGGCTGCTGAGCACGGTAGGACTCGGCCAGCTGGTGACACGGGGCTGTGCAGGGTCCCAGCACACAGCTTGCTCTTCCCCCTGACCCAGGTGTGTTTGCACCCAGACAGCCACGCTGGCTGAACTGGGCTCCCATCTCTCTCTTCATTAGTTTTCTTTGGGAAATGCAAATCCCTGACTGAGATTTGAATGGATCTCGCCTCCAGAGGCCACTTGGCACAGTGTGATTTTTATGTCACTTTTTGAAAGCACCAGGTCCAGGGCAGCAGTTCTGCCACACCCCACCCAGAACACGTTGCAGGCTGTGCATGTTTGTGTGTGCAAATCCACAGGCTCTCAGTTTGCATCTGAAGGCTGGTTTGAGTTGGATCTTCTTCCTTCTGTCTGATCCTGGGTTGAGAAGCCAGGCTGGGCAGAGTAGGACGGGGTTTCTGGTGTTCCCTGCTGCCGCAGGAGCACGTGCGCTCTCCCTCTCTCTGGCAAACCACAGTGGTCATGACCACTGCCTCTGGTAGTGTTGTATTGGTCCCAAATTGAGGAAGGATGACTAACTTAATCACTCAATAGTTTTGATTTCTAAAATTAAACAGCCTGCCATATGTGCAACCCTGTTACTATATTTATGCCAGCAGCTAGCAGAGAGCACCAGCCAAGCTGGAGGGGCTTTGCAGCTGCAGCTTGTGCCTGTGCTGCTGCTGCTGTGAGCACACAGATGTTTCTTTGCCCTTTCCCTAAATGCAGCCCAGTAAACACTTCTCCTGTGGAAACAAAAGCACTTGTACTCAGAGCTTTCTGGACACTCTTCAGCCATTGCTTTTTAAACGTGTCCTGGTGCTCCCTGGGGAACCCCAGCTCCCAAGGATGGGTGGAAGGATTCAGGGACTGGATCAAACCCAGGAGAAAGTGCAGCAAGCCAAAACTGAAGGCTCCAGCCCCAGTGCTCGAGCAGGGACAGTGAGTGAGCTGCAATGGCTTCCTTGAGGAAATGGTGGGTGCTTCCCCAGAGTCACCTCAAGGGCCATGCATGGCCCCAGGGGAAACGTGGCAGCTCTTTTTCCTTGGTTTCCTGATCTGTTCAGTGAATTAGGGGGCTGAGATGCCTTTCTTCCACCGTTTGTTTTGTAGGAGCTCAGTTAGCACCATGCAGATTTATTTGGATTCTAGGAGAGAGGAAATAAGATGAATAAGCAGTGGATAAAAGCCAAGGTGAAATGTACTGAAGTGGAAGGAGTGGACCCTTGTTTTTTGGAGGAGGCAGGCTGAGAGATGAGATGTTCATTATTATTTTGGTCCAGGCAACATTCCTCTGTGATCTTAGACATGTTGCTTGACTTTGTTTGCTAGCAGGAAATTTGGCTTGCCTAGCAGAAGGATTAAGAGATGGAATTAATATTTAGCACTAACTAACCAAGAGTGTTTGGGTGAAACTGAAATATTTTGACATATTAGATCTGATTTTACCAACTGACTTGGTGACTTATAGGTGCTTTTGTTTGGTGTTAAGCAAGTGTTACTGCAAAGCATTAGCAGCAGTGTTTGGGTAGGTTTGCATGTGCTTGTTGAGTAGGTGGCAGGAGAGGGTTTGTTTTTCATTTGCTTGGGTTTTTTATTTAAAACAATTGGAGTCTTTGGGGATTTCTTTCTTGTGGAACAGAGCTATATGGATCTGGCATCTGTATGTAATAAAAGTAGAGAGTATCTCTGACCCTTAGGGCAATGTCAGATTGAGAAACCTATATCAATTAGATCAGAAAAAAACAAACTTTAGTTAAGTTTCTGCGCCTGTTGCACACTCTCCTCTAAGGATACATGTATGATTTTGGATTACAGGGACACCTCAGAGCCCCTGGGGTGACCAATGAACATCAAAACACTTTGTAACCCGTCTCCTTTGGAGAGAGGCACTAGTTTTGTACTAACCCTGCAACTTTTGGAGATCATCTTCCATACCTGATCATCATTTCAGTGTCCATAAACTGTCTAGAATTAGTTGTTGTTTAACTGTTACATCTGCATGAGACTTGCACATGTGGATCAGTTTTCATTCTTGAATTACCCCACAACATGTAAATTCTTAGAAATTTCATTGATGTACAGAGCAAAATGAAATATTGACAGGAGACTTTTTCAAAACCTTCCCTCCACTGTTTTTTGGGTGGGGCATAGTTTTTTTCAATCTACTTCCTTCTGCTCCTTGTTTATTGGGAACCAAGGAGGAGGCTTGTTGAACTGATTGCTGTTGTTTATTAAGCTTGCTTCCTTTAGGAAGATTTTCAAGCCCACTGTGACCAACACAGGGAAATGCCTTCTTATGCTCCACCTCTGCTCAGAGGGCAGGAGTCTGGCATACAAAAACAAACAAGAAAACCTTGGGAATAACCCTTTCTTAAAAAGAGACAGACCAGACTCACAGCATTTCAAGTTTTCTGGAACTAGGGATCGCAATTTCTGTGGATTCACAGAACCCTAATGTTCTGTATCTTAAAACAGCATTTGCCCTTGCAGGCAAAAGGAGCCTTTATGTTTACTGTTTCACTTGTGGATAGTTCCAGATAAATTACTTAAAATTCTCAGGTGTCTGGATAGCATGGAATTTTGGGGAAGGAGAAGAAATGCTTCTGTGCCAGAGGCAGCATGGGCAGCAGGCAAGTGAGCTGGCTCTTCTCTTTGGCTTCTTGCCAAGGGTGGGTCAGACTTCCTGCTCAGTTTCTGCATCCCAACAGAACTGTTTGCCAGTGTTATTAGCAGTGATACATTATAAATTATGAACATTTGGAAAAGGCTTGGATTTATTTGCAGAGGGCTGTTCTGGGCAAAAGAAAGATGAATAGTTTTTTGGTTTGTGTTGGGGTTTTTTAATTGGTTTTGGTTTGGTGTTTTGGGGTTTTATTTTAATTCCCCTTTTTTTATTTTTCCATTTATCTAGCTAAGTTTGAGTCAATACTTTGGCCGTATTTTTAACAGCAGCATCAAGGAACTCACTATTTCTGCCAGCAGGGCATTTGGCCCTCTCCTCTTTGCTGTGCTCTCTGCCTCCCTTCTGAAAGGTAATGTGGGATATATTGATCCCAGCTTTTAGGATTTGTTCTATTTCTGAACCCAGATTGCTGTATAAAGTACAAGCACCATTTAAAAAGGGAAGATCTATATTAGAATGACAAAGGGAATAAATTAAAGCACCGTCCTTTCTCTAATGGTCTGCAGGCAGTCGTCAAGGAGGGAATGCCCAGTGCTGTCTACCTGAATGATGCTTTAGAGTCTCCAGTATCAGGGGACTTCAGTGAGCACAGTATTGATTTTTGTTCCTGCATTAAGCTTTTAGCTTTGCAAATGGTTTTCTTTGAAATCATTAACATTGCAATGTGCAGCATGTTTTGAAAATAGCTCTGCTGCTGTGCACCCTGCTGTGCTACCACCTCTGATCACTTCCTTCTTCCCTTCCTCTGTTCAACCATCATTCAGCTGATGCACCTGCAGGAGAGTGAGGAGAAAATGAAGTGAAGTTGCAAGCCAGGACAGCCTTGGAACTGGGTGAGGGAGATCCGTTTTCGAGAAATTGGCAATGTTTTAAGCTTTCTTAGTGGTTGTGAGCCATGGGTGGGAGAATTGGAACAGTCAAGGGCTGTGTCTGAATCCTCTGGGACCACCTGGCTGTGGGTGTGGGGAGGTTGTTACAGCTCAGAGGGGACTGAGAGCTGCCATCAGCATGTTTATTCCTGCTAGAACAAAGAATCTTAGGTAAATTCATCTATCAGGTAAGCTCAGATTTTCCCACCTCAAGACTGAAGACAGTCAAGTGGTGACAGGGAAACATTGGAGGTCTGTTACTAACATCAGACTGAGGCTTGCACTGGGCCCCAGGTTTGCTTGTTAGAGGATTAACACAGCTGAGTCAGTAAATCAGGATGGTTATGGTTGTTTCAGATTTATCCAGACACTTGTCTGATGGGATCTGCTTGCAGACAGGAGCATGTTACTGCAGACACAGCTTTGCTGCTTGAAGCAACTCATTCCCTCTCTCCCTTCCCTCTGCTACTCTTCCCTCCCCATGTCTGGCTTCCTGCTTTAAGGGCTGACCCTGACCCCAGGCTGCTGCAATATGGGTGGATGCTGTGCTCCCATCCTCTGGGAAAGATTGCAGAGACACCCACTGGTGTGCCCAGGCAGGACGGGGATTATCCACAGGGGGAATGTTCTCCCGGTTGTATTGAGGGGGAAGGACGTTCGTGTCTTTTGCTTTTCTCCGTGTGCATGAGCCCAGCAACCTGAGTCCTTCAAATCTCATGATACTCTTTAATTTTAGGAGAAGACAAGGAGCTTTTTGCCCTTAACATTCCTGACTTTGCTGCTGCGGTGAGTTCCTGGGAGATAAAGATGCCTGTCTCTCCTGCTACAGAAAGGAGGGGGATGTGATGTGGTCACACAAGTGACAAGTGGCCAAGTCCTAGTGGCTTCTGTGTCACCCAGCCCTCATGGTTGTTTTAATGTCAGTTCTTTGTGGGAAGGAGGGCTGGAAGGGACATGGAGATATTCTCTAGTGCTTTCTGCTGCCCCAAGATGGAGTGAGCTTGCCCGAAGGTTTGGTTTGGTGGAGCAGAGCACAGGATGGGCTCTGCTGCTCTGACCAGCACTGCCTGTCCTACTCCCACCAGAGCTGGTGGACTCCTCTGCAGTGCAGGTCATTGCTGCTCAGGTAGGGAACTGCAGCTCCCTCCTCCCTCTGCACTGCACAGCCCTTTTGGGGAACACTGCAACACCAGTGCCCAGTTTATTGGCAGTAGCAGGTAAAGGCAACCCCTCCCAGTGCTCTGGAGTCATTCTGTTTGGTCTTCTGCATTGTGATTCTTCACCTAAACCAGTAACTCACACACACAAAGAGTGCATGTAGAGCTGGAGCATTTGTAACAATTGATTTGTGCTTTGATTTTGTTTTAAACATTTTGTTCTGCATCATGTCTCCATCAAGGCAGCTCAAATAAGAGGCAATTGTTTCCATGGCTAGGAAGTTTCCCAGGCTTGCTGTTAGTGAGTGTGCTTCAGGAAGAGACCAGCCTCCCACCTTAGCAAGCAGCAGAGAAAAATTTTCTTTTCTGTGGTCTCCTCCCTCCCCCAGTCCACTAGTGTGTCAAAACCTTGAGTTTTGTGTAAAGTTGTTAAATAAGCTTCTAGGCAAAATAAAAGATCAAAAGGGGTCTAATTGGCTGCAGTCTGCTTAGGAATTGTGGTCGTTTACCTAGTTTTATAAATTGACACTTTTAACATTAGAACTCAAAGCAAAAGCGATGTAATTATTCCCTTTTTTTGAAGCTTAGGTTAAATGTCTTTATTGAAAATTGGGTACTTCTGTGGCATCTCAAGATGCTTTATTCTATCAAATCTGGAGCAAGTAATTTTTCATTTTGGATTGTAATGTGGTATAAATGATAAGAGCTTGATTCAGAAAGCTTTTTTTTGTCCCCTCCCCACTGGCAGCCTGATGAGAAAGCTTCACAGTCACCTCACAATAACCCTGAAGATAATCTAGGGTTTGAGTCTTTGTGAAGCTGCTTGCTCTAATGCAAGGGAAAGAGTGAGATTTCTGAGCTCTTAGTTAGGGTGCCCGAAGCCAGCTTGTCATCACAGGATTTTTAGCTCTTTTCACATCTCTTACCAGTCGTAGGATGCCAAGGCAAAAATGTATTTCTCCTCTAACCTTTCTGCACTGTGCTCATGTCTCTGGGAGTACTAATGTACTGCGTGCCTAATTTGAATCTCAGAGAGGGCAGCAGGTGAGAACATCTGGTGATTAAAGCAAAGGAGGAATGAGAGAGAGATGAGTTCTGTCATAAGTTTTTCAGTTTTGCTGTGATATGACCTGATCATGTGTCTTGTTTCCCAGTCTCTGATCATGTGGACATACCATGCATGAGTCAATATGACGTGTCCAACCTCACTGAAATTTGACCTCAGTAACTTAGAGCAGCATGGATAGAGGAGGGGAGGGTCCTCATGGAGTCGTGTTAGGGCTTGGATGGGTTACAAATTTTATTTATACTGTGGCAGGACTCAGAGGCTCTATTTAGAACCAGAGGCTGATGGTGCTGGTATTTCACTAATGCAGAGGAAGTTGTGGTGCATGCCCTAAGACCTTACCACCCATCAAGACAAATGGCAAATATAGGATTTGTGTGAGGGTGACTGCAGGAAAGAGCCAGTCCCTCAGTGAACTTTTAACATTTTTTTTGTGTGTTTATCTAAAAGTTCATGCAAATTGAGGTGAGTTTCTTTGATCTGAGAACTGTCTTTTGTAATTTCAACTGCTCCCTGGCTTGTGTCAGAAATACTGTTAGTGGGGTCGCCCTGGGGTTTTGCACAGCCCAAGTTTTAGCTGGGCTGGGAGGAATGTGAGGCAAGATTTATACATCAGAACAGGACTTACAGTAAAGAAAATTTTATTGGCATATTTTATATTGTCCTAATTCAAAAGTTTCAGTTCTTGATGATCATTCTGGGCATAGGTTCAAGGTTTCATTTGCACTTAGCTCAGCTGAGATGCTGGAGGAAATTTTCATGATGGGAGACAGGTCCTTTTCCTTCAAAAACAGAATTTCTCAGTAGATGGTAGGATTGGATAAGAGCTTCCTTTGAGAATCCAGGAGAGATTTGCTTGAATTTTTTCCAACTCCTCTGATGCAGTGTGATGATTAGAGGAGAGCTTTTCAGGTGTCCCTCTGAGAGCCTGAGCATGGTCTGGCTACTTGCATCTGTGGGGATTTCAGCAATTAAAGCTCACTGAATGAAAAGCTTGGTACATCCATATATTCTATAAAGGTTTCCCTGAGAGAATGGGTGTTTATTTTTTAGTAACCCTAAATATTTTTATTGGCTAGCTAGTAAAGAGACATTGCTTTCTAAGCCTGAGACAGCTGCTTTGTGGAAAAGGTTCAATTATTCTGTGTGCATGCTCTATATGGACTGTGTTGCTATACAGCATAAGTGTAGTCCAAGGCCTTTTCCTATTTGCTCCTTACAAGATTCCCAGTGGCTTCAGTCGGAAGAGACAGAGCCCACGAGCAGCTCTGTGAGCCACTGCAGGGAGCAGTGGTTCAGTGGATAATGTGACATGAGGCTGCTGTGGGGGGAGTCCAGCCCCTCTGTCCCACCCAGAGCCAGAGGAGATGGATGCTCTCCCTGGCTGCGTGTTGGGTCAAGGACTCAAACCTTGTGGAGCTGCTCTGTGCTGTCAGACTGATGGCCAGGAGGGATTGTGTCGTGCAGGGCATCACCCCTGGGAAGCTGAGTTTGGACAGCAGCAGCTTGCATCTGGCTGTCACACTGCCATAGTGGTCATTAAATAACACTTCGGTGCTTTAGACTCAATGGTTTTGTTTAAGTATCAAATAAAGATTTTCTTTTAACTGAATTTAGCTTAATCATCTGGTTGTGTGGCTGACTTGAGTAGGAGCACTTAAAGTCTGCAGAATTCCCAAAATACAGCAGAATGAAAATCCTTATGATTCAGTAACTGGACTGATAGGTTGTGATCATGCAACTGAGGGACATGAATGTGTGCACATGTGAGAGGCAGGAAACCAACATTTCCACCAGCTGCTTCTTGAGTGAGGTGAATGCAATCTATGCTTTTTATTTCATCTTCCCCAGGTTGCTTATACTAACATGCTTACACTAAAAGTTTTATTTAGACATATGTGATTTTTCCTTTTTCTTCTTATTCCTCAAGAACATGCAAATCTTGTAAATTCCCATTGCTGTTTAACCCCTTAGAAAGTCACCCAAATTGGCCAGTACACATTACAGCTGTCCCTTGAATCCACTGTATTGCCTCTAGATAATGCCTGGTGCTTCAGTGTCAATCCAGGAATTTCCAGGTTGTACATCACCAGCTAGGTAATAAAGAGAGAAATTCTTATCTGAACATGGGGTTACAACTGCACATTAAACATGCTGTTATATGTATTATTGCCATGTTTTGACTACCTTCAAACTGGAGCATTAATCATGTAATTACATAACTTATGATTACCTTAAAATGCTCCCTCTTCAAATCGCTGCTGCAAATTTGTCATCTGCTTATTGTGATTTATTGAATATGTTGCAACTGGGTTATAATCTTCATTAGTGTCACAGAATAAATCCAAAACCAAGGATAACCCTTGTTATTTTCACTGAAACAAGCAGTTGTGGGTGTTTACGTATGTCTTCTTCAAGTGAAATTCTGGTCCTAAATTCACTTCCAGTGTTTCTGATTCTTGAGGGTTTCCTGGGTTTCAAGAGCAACACTAGCAGCATTCAGAAAATAGGGATTTGTAAAATAATATTAACTTCTATAATTTATAAACTTGATTTCAGATTCCTTTCTTTTGACCATTTTGTTTTCAGAAGCATTCATCAGAGCGCTGGGTTTTCATTTCCTTTTAACTGACAAATTTTGGGATCAGACAAGATACATTTCTCTGATTACTGCTGGACAAGGCTTGTAGGTAGAGATAGTGTCTTTTACTTGATGGAGCAACATGGTTGGAGAGCTCAGGCAAACTTTGAGGCACACGAGCCCTCCAAATTGAATCAGAAGCTGTCAGTGCTAAGCATGTGCTGAATAAGCAGCTGCTTGGGGTTAGATATGTGTGAATTAGACCATCTCAGTGAGGGCAAGGTGGGGACAGTAGGTATCTCTAGGTCATAACAGCAGCTGGGAAGTGTTGCCAGATTATTTGTAAGCATGATCTTGTACACAGGTGAAGGGTGGCAGAATTGTACAAGGAAGAGCCTTGTTGTGCCTTGAGTATGGGAAAGATGTGTTTCTCTTGAGTGATCTAGTAACAACACAAACATGAAAGTTCCTATTTCATGCTTAGGAGTGTGTGTCCTTCTGAGATTGCTCAAATGCGCTTCAAATTTTCTTCCCTGTTAATCTCTGTGGGCTTTTGCAGGAAGCTGGAAAAAAGGCTTCTACATTTACAGCTCTTTTTGCTCTGACACAGGCAGAGTAATCTTCAGCAGGGAAGCTCAAACCCTGTCCCTGGGGTTTCAAGCCCATGGAGAAGGTCAGATATGACTGACAACGGGGAGCTAGTGAGATCTGTTGTTCTGGGTTCGTCAATTATTAGCCTGGTCTGACAAAGGTTCTACCATGAGCATTGTGGTAACTTCTTAAAGTTGATTGGGAGCTATTAACGAGTGATAAAAATCAGATATTTCTGACTATGGTGATCAAAGGAGGAATTCGGTGATAGTACAATAGGTGCTTGGAATTCTCTGGGCATTGCCATCAGTATTGTTTAATGACCCAATGCTATGGCCATGTTGGGTAAATAGCAGCTTTGGCAAGTATATAGAAAATAAGTCTGTAGGACACAGGGATTTCAGAGCAACAACATAATTCATTGCTAACTGCCCACTGTCCTTGGACACTGGTGGATGCCATATTGTGACTGTCAGCCAGAGAGCTGTCCCCACTTCCAGAATCCTGATTTATTCAGAAACCTGCAGATTTCCTCTCTAAGGTTTCACACATTGCTTGTGGTCTAAATGCAACAAGTTCCACCCACTGAGCTGTCAAAGGTTTCTTTCTGTCTGAGGTTATACATACACATGTTAAAAGCTGGTGTCAGGTGAATTTTGCCTAATAGGATTCTGACATTCCCTCCTCCTTTAAGAATGAGGGTAATTTAATGCTGCTGCCCTAATATAGGAATATACTGATTTGGGAGCACAAATCCTCCACTCTGCCACACTGAAAGACTTCAGCAGCATGTGCTAAGAAGCTGGGAGCTCAGCACACGGAAAGTGTTGTGCCAGCAGCTCAGTGAGTGGAGCCACAACATCCCATGGAATCCCAAAAGGGATTCCTCATTATCCTTCACTAAAAACTCACAGGCATCCTCACACTGCTTGGAGTGCAGAGTGGTGGCTGGGGGGATGTTGGCTTCCTGCATCTCAGGCCTTTGATGCCTTGAGTTCCCCAAATTCCATGAACCTGCCATGCATTGGAGCTGTGTGAATCTCCTTGTTCTTGCTGAGCAGCAACCAGCAGTTTCCCAGGCATCAAGTACATGTGTGTGTGGTATTGAGCCCTTTCTTTGGGTCTATTGTTTAAGGCTTCAAACCATGGAAGGAAACCGGGAGCCTGTTTAGATGTCACTAAAGGTCACGGGCTATTTTTATAGATTACATTAGAGAAAACCAAAACTGCACAAAAAGAATATTTAGATTGTGAAATCAGGACTTTGAAAAATGTTTTTGCTGCCTATCACAAATCACTACAGAGCATATGCAATCTGATTTTTCAGGGGTTCATACCTTGGCCAAAGGTGCATTACTCTTCCTGTAAAAAATTATTCCCTGGCACCATTGTAACCTTTCTGCCAAAATTTAAGGCAGAGCTCCAAATGATAGCACTGAGACTATTCAACCAAAAGCTTGCATGAGATATCAGTTTGTTGGTTTTCTCTTTTTTTAACTGAGGTTAAAAGCTTTCCTGCAGTGGATGAACTACATTAGCTGAAATTTTCACCCTGAATTCCAGCAGGGCATCAAAAGATTTAATTCAAAAGATAAAAGTCTGGCAAAATTCTAAGCAACCGGAGTCTTATAATAGTAAGTTTTGTACAATGTGGTCAGCATATCAAAGGGAAATATTTTTTTCTGTCTGTTTTGATTTTGATGTCATTCCATCAAACATTTAATTGGTAGACACAGCATTAGCTCCAAACTCATTTTGAAGCAATGAACATTAGTCAGACATAAACAATTGGGCTGGGGGCAGATGAGATGAGTGCCGAATGGTGGGAGAGAATTTTAAAAAGGGGCTTTGCAAACTGTGTCCCTGCATGAACAGAATTGTTGCAGAGTAGAAACAAGACCTTGAAGTGGTCTCTGGTGGAAGGAGCAGGGCTTGTATAGCACAAGGGAGTTTACCTACACAGCAGCCTTGAGCCAGGCATGCAAGTGCTGGGGAAAAGGAGGTCAGCTTGGGACAGATGCAGGCCTGGCTTGGAGTGAGCTGGGCAAGGGGTGGTGGACTTTGATAGTATGGTGCAGCTGAGTGGTGGCTTGATCCAAAATCCTGCCAGCCTGCTCTCCTGGAGGAGCAGCAGGGTAATGTTCTGTCAGCTTAGAGGCAATTTATGAGCTTAAACTGGAGGTTAGGAGGTGAAATTGGCCCCCATGCAAATGGATCAAAATGCTAATAGGTACATATACAAAAACTGTGCAGACAGGCAGCAAGCTTCTTGAAAGAACAGGCTTGCAGTGACCAGACCTCAGACAGTATAAAATAAGGAATAACCTTTGCTAATTCTCAGTCCTTGCCCCTGCAGAGTATTGCAGGCCAGAGAGGCAGGTGGGACTCACTCAAGGTCTTATCTTGAGTCAGAGCACAGCTGAAGGTTCATTCCCAGGTCCATGGTCTCACTGCTGGAACAGGCTGCCAGGAATTACTGGCAATGTGTTTGGTTTTAATCTTTGCACTGTTCTCCAGTGAAGTTGTCTCGGCTGAAGCGCCTGGAACTTATCTCCAAAATATTTTGGAGGGGAAATGTGATCATAAAGCTAAACCTTTGGGCTATGCATGCTTCTTTTCAGGCTCCTAACGGGTTTGAAAGGGGTAAGTGTTACTAACCTGCCTCCTTTGTTTTTTGACAAGAAAAGTAATTTAGAAAAACAAAACCCAAAAAACCCAAAACCATTTTAATCCCTTACACTGAGTTCATGTCAGCTTTAGCTTAACTCAACCCACATTGCAGGAACTTTAGGAGGCATTTTATGTTTGTTAAAATAGGTTTGGGTCTCTTACTGCTCTTATGACTGTGTCACTGACTGGGGCCAGAGCTGTGCCAGCAAAGTCCTGCCCTTGGTGGCAAAAGTGAGAGAAAAGCTGCTCAGTTTCAGGTTTGCTGAGCAAACAGCATGCCCAGCCTCTGCAAAGGGCTGAGCCTCCCGTTCCTGTCCAGCTCCACACACAAATCCCTGTGCTTCCTCTCCTGCATCTTTGGAGCCTTGTAAGACCCTTCCTCTTCCCAGCATATCGAATTGCAGCCATCTCAAGCTGACTGGCAGCAAGTTGCTGCTCCTGAGGCTGCCCTTGGGTTTTTTCCAAGCAGAAGGAAAAGGCTGAAAGTTCCTGGTTTCTGCAGTCACAGCTGCCCCAGCGAGCTCATATCTGCCCTGTTGAGAGATGGCAGCACGCTCTGGGTGGGGTGAGAGCATGAATGCAGCTGGGGAGCACCAGTGTCAGGTGGGCATCGTGCCTGCCTTTACCAGCCTGACAGGAACAGACAGGGACAAAGGTAAGCTCGAGGCATGAAAAGGCTGCTTGTTGCAGCGTTTCATGGCCACTGAGCATGACCAGCCTTCAGGGCTAATTACCAGAGGAGAGAGAAGTATGTTCTTGTCAGCAGACCTACAGGGTTACTATTTAATGAAGCAGATATGCAGGTAGCTTGTTCAGTGAGCAAGTGACTGACTTGTGTCCATAAAGATGTAGGTGTGTGTGACAGGACGCTTCAGGTGGCTTTTGGCCCCTGTCCTCTCTAAGTTGGGCACAACTCTCAGCACTGACAATCTGTATCCCATTTCCCTCTTCTCCAGTCTTCCCCCTCTACTTCTCTGCTCTCCTTTTACCTTTATTCTCTACTTATTTTCTTTTTTTCAACCCAAGCACTTCTTGTGGATTCCATCCTGTCCTTTCATAGCGCTCCACCTTATTTTTCCTCCTCTTTTTTTAATTACTGATGCTAAGCAGCATTGAACAGTGGTGTCATCACTATTTCATCAGGCCTGCCCAAGTCCCTGCCAGTGGTTTATGGAGCATGTGTGAGCTGGGAGCGGCCAGTATCCTCCGTGTGCTTGCATCAGGGTCCCCCGCCGATCTCAGTTTCTCTGCACATCTGTCAAGTGTTACTTGTCCTTT
Organism: Polioptila caerulea; assembly: GCA_013397295.1. Classification (NCBI taxonomy): domain Eukaryota; kingdom Metazoa; phylum Chordata; class Aves; order Passeriformes; family Certhiidae; genus Polioptila; species Polioptila caerulea. Next base: position 335,991 of record VYXF01008053.1, on the reverse strand, counting down.
TCGTGGGACTGCCCGTGGAGGTGTGCAGGGGGTTGGGAGCTGTGCCAAATCCTGGTGTTGTGCTGGCAGGGTTACAGCCAGCATGGGGATGCCTCCATGCTGCAGGAATCTCTGTATCGCTGTGTAGTCAAAGCCAAAAAGTTACTTGTGTGTTAATCCGGTGCCTGTGTTGGTCTCTGTAAGAGAGATGGGACAAAACATGCAGGAATTAATCAAATGATGGTTTGGGTTTTTTTCTGCCCAAGTCAGTGGGTATGAGCAGATTCAATGGCTCTTTCTAGCTCCTAAACTTGTACTCTGAATTAATGCAATCAGGTCCACCCAGCATCGCCTCTCAGACTTGTCCTGACTCCTAGACTGGAGTAGGTATCACTAGGGAGGAGTAGCAGCACCTACAGTACAACACCTCTCACAGTTTGTTATGGGAATTATTCATTTACTTCACTGTGAGCTGTGTTTTGACTTAATAGCAGCTACACTTGGTAGAGGATCTTTCTAATACAAAAGTTGATTTATACATGCATATTAGATAGCTGTGGATCTCTTCTACCAGTGTCCCTTGTGTATTTAGATTCAGAAGAGATAACTGGATTGTCAAAATTTCACCCGTACCTCCCATGGCATCGGGACAAACATGCCAGTTGAAAACTTAGTGAGACTGCAGAGATTTTGAAGCCTAACAGCCAAGGTGTCTATGGGAGCACAGACTGCAGCACAGAGGCTGATGCAGGTCAGAAGTGAGATGTGTTAGCAGAAACTCTAGCACAAGACACACCATGTCAGTCTGACCCAAGCCTGCTATTCCCAGTGTGTGAGCAAGACCCTTGGATTCTTTTTGTAGGAGAATATGACAATTTTGAAAAAACACTTTGACTTGCATGTTCCATGAATTTCATGCTGTTTTCTCTGTACAGAATATTGGGGTTTTTTCCTGGAATATTAAGCAAAAATGTATCTCAGGAAAGAGTCAGCCTTCCTTTTATTCTCCTTTTTGCTACACAAACCACTTGATGTGACTCATTGAAATGTTTTGGGATACAGTGTGAGCTTGGCCTCAGTTCAAGTCTGCAAAAGTGCCTGCTACCCACAGGAGGACATGGGGCTGGGACATGACAGTCGAAGCTGTGCTACTGCACAAGTGCTGCGAGTCTCTTGCTCTGGGCTGCCATGGACAAGGCAGGCTGTGGGGAAGCAGTCCTTGCTGGCTCCAGGGCCTGTCACTGGTCCACTTTTAGTGACACCAGAAAACACATTTCTTTACAGTTGTGCTGCTTTACACTCTGCTCCACACCAACAGGTTCCAGGCCAGCTCCACAGCTGTGCTGTCCCCAGGGAAGGAAGGGTCCTCCTGCCGTGCTGGCTGCTGGTGTCCTGGCAGGGCACATGGAGCTGCTGGCTGTCACAGCACCAGAGGCAGCAGGGAAGGATGCAACAGCACCACAAGCTGAGGTGGAAGGAGCAGAAAAAGCAGCTGCCATGCCAGAGGTGGAAAGCCTAGTGGGAACAGGTCTGGGCAGGAAGGTGGTCACTCCTGAAGGAGCAGCAGCGATTGTGGTGGGAGCATCAGAAAATCCAACATCAGAAAGAGTTGCTGAAGCTTTTGCCAGGGCAGCAGAAAGAATTGCAATATCAGAAGTAGCCAAGGTGTTGCAGTCAGCAATAGCTGAGGTAGGCACTCCTGCAGCCCCAGGTGCTTGATGGGGTGGAGGGGCTGGCAGTGCTCGCTCCCCTGGGCTGGGCTTGCAGATCCCAGTGGCTTGGGAGGCTGCAGATAAATGGTGGTAAAGTGTTACAGGTCAAAGCTAGCCCTGACCTTTCAGCCTTGCCCTCAGAATGCCTCAGGTGGCTCAGACCATATTTCGACTTAGCATCGAGCAATGGGAAGAGATTTTCATTTTAGAAAAACTGAAAGCAATGTCAAAAAAAAACCAACCCAAAATTCCTGCTGAGTGCTTGTGTTCTTTTCCCATCTGGTTTCCCTCTGTCTTTTAGATGAGCTTTTTTCATGATAGCGGGCACTTTATCACGCCTGGTAGAGTTAAGGTTACAAAGCACTCTCCATTCCAGCCCCACTGGCCACATGCTCATCCTGCTCTAAAGCATTCATATTTGGGGATCAAAAAAGGTCCATGCATGGTGTTTGCTCAGATGAGAATTGTTATTTGACATTTGAGCAATTATCCCTTGTGTTGTTCATGAGTTTGCTGAGGGTGATAAATGCACTTTTCCCATTTGAAAAACCTGTCTTTTGACATTGATGATGTGGTGACAGATTTTCAGCAGGGATGGGAGTTGGATTTGCCAGGGCTCAGTGCCCACTCTGAGTGCCAGATTTTCAGCTGTGTTCGGCACCCAGCAGCTTCCCATTGGGTGTGAGGCCTTTGGACATGTTTGTTCCCATGTGTGGAGCTCGTTTGAAGAGCTGCCTGCCTGCAGCACCACTGAGCATCCACCTTCTGCTCTCAGGAAAATCTGGATCTCATCTCCCTGGGCTCTGATTTAATTTTGGTGTGCAGGGTCAGCTTACTGCTATCGCAGAATCTTGGGCCCAAGAGCTGTCCTGACCACATGGAATTTCTATAGGATATCTTAACTTATCCCTCAGCTTGGGCAAGTGACTTCACTCAGGAAGGGCTTTTCAATGTCTCTTTGAATTTTGGTGTCTGAGCTTTAGTGAATTTTTACATCTTGTGGAGATCAGCTGCATTTAGGTACAGGCCAAAATAATTCTCTAAATCAGCCTGTGAATAGATACCTTTTAAAAATAATTTTAAATTTTAAAATCTGAAGTTTGCTTTATAGTGGTTTTTCCAGTGCTCATGTATTTCTTCTCTTGACTTTTCAGCTCAAAGGGAAGAGGAAGAAGACATGGATAAAGCCGAGGAATGCCACTCAGCAGGAAGAGGACTGGATGAAAGAGGGAGAGGTGAAATGAAATGGAGAGGTGATGTTCTGGGTCATACCTCCGAACAGGGGGCTTGTACCTTCACTCCTGGAATGCGACAGGGCTGCCAATCACATCTCTTTTGTGACTCACTGTACTATTAAAAATAAATATATGGCATATTCTGCATGCAATAGTGTTGGGGTTCTGTCAAAGGTATTTGTCTCCTGGTGTTGTGAAAGACAGCTCTACATCTATTCCTCACAGATGAGGGAGAACAAAATGTGCTGTTCATAACAGAAAACATGCTACAGGCATGAAATGACATATAAAAGAAATACTTTCACAGAATCTTAGAATATCCTGAGTTGGAAGTGACCCACAAAGTCAAATATCAAAGTCACCTCCTTGCCCTGAACAGGACACCCCCAAGGCTTAAATTTACATTAAATAAGCAGTCAGGTTTTCATGTCTGTAGGCTGAGAGATAGTCCATGGAAGCACTGCTAATGTGAAATAGTTTCATATCCTAACAGAGCAGGTGCATTTACCAGTCAATCCACATTGCTCCAACTCTCTCCAGCTCTCAAGTGGGCTTCTTGCCTTACCTGATCTTTTTTTCTTTTTTTTTTTTCTAATTCTATTTATTCATATGAAGCATGGAATGGGAAAGGTGTCTCCATCCAGACTGATATTGGTGCGATGCCAGATGAAGTCCAGAAGAAATTCAAGAAACAGGAAAGATAGCTTCAAAACAGTGTTGGACTTGTCAGCATGAATGACATTCCCCAGGCAGTACAGATAGATCATTAAAACAGATTTCTGGGAGGAAAAAATATTGTTTTTTGTAAGATTGTTTTCTCAGCCTGTGAGATACAGGTAAGACAGGTTTGTAGCAACAGTTGGATGATGGAGCAGTCAGCATAAGAGATAAATGGTGATAAAGTGTTACAGAGTGTGAGATCTTGGTGGCTGTCTCACAGGCTTTCTGATGGAGGATGATCACAACTCAGAAGTGCTTGGTGCCTTCAGCAAATGTCCACTTCATGAATTCCCTCCAGATACTTCATGTTTTGCTGCTCCAGGTTTGTGTTTAGCAGACTGAGGGGATGGGGTCAAATCTGTACTTGGAAAGAAAATTTCTGAACCCAGTGCAGGAGGTGATGCAAGTGCTTGTGTGCGGCTTGTGGGGGTTACCCAGGTGGGGTTACCAGGCAGTGTGTTCAGGTACTCCAAATAAAACAGGAAGCAGCTCCCTGACTCCAGGTGGTCACAACTAAAGCCATATCACTTTTGGAAAGAGTAAAGACTGCAGACTAGTATTCCACCCTGAAATCCACGAGTGTATTGACAACCCATCTTTAAACTCCTGTGTAGTTGCAGCTGGATGTGATATTCTCCATACACTTTACTCCTAGCTTCCAGGGGAGTTTCTGGGGGAAACATCCCATTTGTTCTGGTGCATCCCAGAAGGGGAGGCACATTAGTTCCAGCATTGTATGGAGCTGTTCTCCAGCAGACCCCAGGCGAGGAGGGTGTTGAGGAAGATCTGTTGCATCCCTGTGCAAGCCATGAAGATCCATCTCCCTCTTGGGAAATGTGTCCTTGCATTGCAGCAAAGCCAAGAGGTTTCAGTGCAGGCTTGTGCCTTCGCCCCTGTGCAGCACACCCAGTGCCTGTGCACCTCTGCTGGCTTCTCTCTCTGTGCAGTGACAGGCTGGGGAGGAGAGAGGAGGGGAGAACAGCAGCCTCTGATTAAAACTCAGCCCCCCTGGCCTTAGATCTGAGGAGACAGAGCCCGCCCTCCCTTCCCTCACCATAATTTTATTTTATTACAAAAAGAGCCTGTATTAAAAAAGCTCATGATTATGTTTTCTGTTCACCAAGACTTTTCCTGTATTCGACCTTTGGATAACCTCCAAGGCTTGCAAACATTTGAAAGGAGTAAAGGAGCTCGTTTTATTGCAGGGCCTCAGCATACATTCTTTCCAGCCTATCTTTAACATCAGTTGACAAGAATTATATAATTGCAGTCTGTGATCCCTTTAAGGCTAAAATGTATTCGTTTTCCCTCAAAGAACACTTCAGGTTTCAGAGTTAAAAGTATACTTTTTTCCCCATCTGGGTTATTCTATAGAAAGCTGTTTTCTCTTAAACTGGCAAGTCTCATTCTACCAAGATGCATGGATTTATTTTTTACTGTGGTTTTAAGCTCACATGTTAACAAGTAGAAGAACTAGTCTTCAAATCCCAGCCTGTGTTTCCCATTCCATTGGAAAATTAGTGGGTTACAGAGAATGCACAAGGGGAATTACACTCCTTAGGTGGAATCAAATAAAACTTCCACACACCAATTTAATCAAATTAGTGTCTAATGCTAATTGATAGGCACTCTGGAGATGGACAGGTAGCTGGATTGGATTTGATCTTGCATTTCAGAGTCATGACGTAATCTGCTGGATCAGGAAGGAATTCCTGGTTTCCTATCAGAATGGCATCTGCCACCATGTTTTAGGAAGCCATGGACATTGGATACTTGGATAGGAGCTCGGGAAGGATGCCAAAAAAGAAGTCTGAAGATAATACCTGGAATTTAAAAGATGAATTAGCTGTTGCCACGATGAAGTTCTGTTTGTATGTGTTCCTCACCATTCAGGTTTTCACTGGTGCTTGTGCTCCTGCAGAGTAGAACAAGCACATGAACACGTGAGTATTCCTAGAAGCTTTTCATGCCTGTTGTGTTTGTGTTTCGGAGCCAGTGATGCCACCACAGTGCTCAGAGCATATTCATAGTGCTTCTTGAGAATGGAGTGAGATATTCAAAGAAACTGCAAAAAGCCTCACCATTCCAAGTATTTCTAAACAATGAAAAATGGGGGTGTAAATAGTCTAGTCATGGGCATGTGCATGCAGGAAGGGAAATTAAATTTGGCTCAAGAATTGGCTGTTAGGAGTGATCTGGGTGGCTGAAGCTGGAGAAGAGACATGGCTCAGTGGGCCAGTCATCCACTTTTGTGCTGCAAAGAGGCCTGGGGAGTTTTGAGGGGTTCTTCTCAATTTTGCCATGAGCTTACCCCAGATCTCAGCTTTCTCACCTGATAAAAAAGGACAATGGCAGCCAGTGTGCCTGCCTCTGTGCCCTTTTATCTAAGCACTTGAGGAAGTACAAACTTTTATTCCAAATAATGTTTGCCAGTAAAAATGGATCTCTTCTTCAAATATTTAGTTACTCTAATGCTGATTGCCCCCATTCCCTAAGGGGAGTAGGGGGCAGGGGCAGCATTCCTGGTTTTATAGAGGGGCAGGCTTGAGGGCTGTAACTGCATGTCACAGGGGTTGGATGCAATAACTGAAGAGAGGGGAGCCAGTAATAGAATCCTTTTAATAAACTACAAGCCCACAGTTTATAAACTTGGACACAGATTATACTCCTGCCTAGTGTATAAAAATAACCACATTTGGATGTCTTTGTGGCCAAAGGATCTTGAAACCTGTTAAGTTTTTGCTGCCTGTATTTCTAATGTAGGCAGGACCAGTGTAATACCCTGCGTTGCACTGAAAGGGAAAATCTCTGGTCTGTTAAGCTGTTCCCTGCCTTTGGTAGCTTCTCTGTATCAGGATTCACATTCTTGTTTCCGTTTCAAACAGAAGACTAGTTTACAAGGCAAGTTACTCCTTGGAGATCACAAGAGGCTTTCTCTCCCCTTTCTTTTTCTGAGAGGGAGGATTAGGTCACGGTAGTCTGTTTGCTTTTTTTTTTTTTTTTTCTCCTTTGGCTAATCTGCTCTCCAAGATGTCCATGTCACAGGAGAAATAAAAGGCTTTAAGTGAGCACCTCAGCACTCCAGCCGATAAGGGTGATTTATAGAAATCGCCACATGGGAAAGCCTTAAAACAGAATTTCAGATGCTTATAAGACAAAGCAGAAAGATAGCAGAGTGGCAGGTGCCTTCTCCTTACCTCACAGGGCCGTGTTCTGCCTGCTCTTAAGGAGTTTGGCGGGTGGTGATTACAAATATGTCTGCACCATATCCGGGTGTACTGTACGTGCAGTTACAGCTTTGTACAAGGAGCTTGTGTAGTCCCTCACCTGCAATCAGGAGGTTTATCACTATTCAAAGACCTTTGTTTTCTATTATCTTCGTGCATTTTGTGTGCTGGAAGCATTAATGGCACCATGGTTTAAGATGTGTTCTTTGAGCCTGGCACCTTTCCTGGTGCCTGTGTGTAATGTGCTGCGCATCGCTTGGCTCCGTTCGAGGGGAGGACACACGCTGGTGCCGATCCTTCTGTGCGGAAAGTTTTGGGACTCTCTAAACAAAATGACTTTGTTCAGAGCATACTGAACACTAAGATTATTACTTTAATGAATGCTGAATTATTCTTGTTCAAATACCAAGTACTTGTCCTAGTTTGTGGTAAGACACAAAGATTTTTGCAGCAATACGTATGAATCTGCGTTTGGTAGTTTGTACCTAGGACAGGTACAGCTTGTTCACACTGGTCACGTCACACTCAGCACTATGTTTCAAGAGCCAGGCCTGCCTTGATTTAAGTCAGCACAGCTCTGCTGAACTTTGTGCCACTCTCTGACAACTAAAGTCATGCTTCTCAAATGTTTTCAGCTATTTTCTTTCAGTCCTTTCTTTCCAAAGAGTTTTAGAAATGCAATTAAATGGACAGTAATACTCAGCAGTTATACATAAAAAGCTGTTTATCTAAGGGTATCAAAGTGCTTGACAAAGGTGGGTAATTCTCACAGTGCCCTTTTTTTTGCAGGGTGAGATGCTGGCATGCAGAGACAGCGAGTGGTTTATCTGAGTAACAGAGTCGGTAGCAGAGGTAGTAATTAAAACTTTGGTCTCATGACACCCAACTCTGTACTGTAACCGCTAGACAAACTGCCTCCCGGAACCGTATCTCATCTCTATCTCTCTACATATGCACAATAAAGCCTTTGTAGTATATGCTGTACACTTGCTATTGATAGTTGTATCAGCTGAAAGATAATGCTCGCTCTTCTAACTGGCTGCAAGTGTGCTCCACACAGCCTCAATTATCTGAACACAATGGTGGAGAAGGGGAGAATTTTGGATAACTGAGGGCTTCAAATAACTGGAGGAGTTTTCAGTGCAATTAATAACACGGTAGGAACATGGAAGGTTTTGGAGAGCAGGTTCAGGTACCTGGTTTCACACTGCAGTCAGTCAACAACAAACATGCTGTTCTTTCAGAGTTTTTTTCTGAACAGAGTTGTGATTCTTCCTTGCTTTGAAACAAAGAGAGCAAAGAAAAATGACAAATGTATTTTAGATGTGTTGGTATCTCTTTAAGTTTGATGAAGACTTATTATCAGCCATCATTTTGGTCAATGGGAAGCTGCTTATGGACATGGAGAGTTTAAAAACACCGATTGATCAGTGCTAGGTAGCTTGGCTGGCAGCAAGGTGTGGGCTATGTGAGTGGCTCTGAATGTCTACAGAGAAGCAGGACCAGAGATAATATGAAAAATAATTTCCCCTGCACATGGCATAAACTGGGATTTCAAGTATGACCCAGCTGTAATGAGCTCCATGCAAACAAATGCTCAGTTACTGAAGAGGTGCATTCATTTAGGAGGATAAAAACGTAATCCACAGAACATGCTCATGGACTGTCTGTGCCCTGCTCACTGACCTCCATGTGAAGGAAATCTTGACTTGTGTGACTTCATAATAAATTTCACCATGCCACCTATGCCAGCTGCAAATCACATCCTGCTTTCTCTGCAAGCTAATTTATTTCTAATTGCAATAGAATAAAAAGATGGGATTTAATTTGCAAAGCATATCACAAAGTGTTACTGGCCCTGTTGAGTTTTCATCACACTGCGTACTCTCACCATGAGTTGCTTTTTAAAACCAGGTCTGTTCTCTGCCTCACACCTGATGCAGGAATTAAGAGCAGCCTTTACCCTTGCAGTGATTATGAACTAACAGATTGGTGCAGGTAAGGCTGAAAGAACTTAAGGAAGGGAATAAATTTGGGTCAGTTTTTATGAAATACATTGTTGGGTAGAGGATGGGTGTTCAGCTCTGACTGGCCTCACAGTTCATCCTGAACTGCCTCTGTTCTGGGACTCAGGCAGTTACGTGCCCCCATCAGAGAAGCACCCGCACACATTCAGATTAGTACAAACCTCACTGCATGGTTTATTTTTCTCAACTACTACCTGAGAGATGAGATATGTTGATATCTGGGGCCTGATGTCTGACAATTTTTCAAAAGATTGATCTAATCTTAATTGCTTTAAATTACGATTTTAAATTTTTCTAAGTTTTCATTGCCTGGTCTCACTAGCTACTTTAAGTGACTGAAAAAAAAACCCCAACAACTTTCTTGTATTCTTCAGTGTTTACCCCAATATGCATTTTGGGCAGCGATAACATGCATATTTATTATCTTTAATATAGTCTGAATACACACACATACATGACTCTCTTCCTACTTAGACATCATATACACAATTTGTATATGTGTATTTCTAAGGGCTTAAATGGAAACAGGACTGACACCAACGTTTTATGCGTTATTAGGAGGAGCAAGCTCACCCTTTAAAATGACTATATTTGGAAATCTGATTCCTAAACTCTTGCTGGTTTAACTTAATTTTGTGGCTTTTCTCCAGATTTTCAAAACCAGTGGAAGTGAGGACAGGATTGAGAGGAACACTTGTGCTCCTTGAAGGTGAGCGTTCGCACGGACACGCCTGTGTAAGGGACTGGGTAAGGGTGCTGCTTTCAGCCCATCTGAGAAATGACTGCACCGAGGTGTGGGGCTTCACAGGTCAATATTTGCGCATCACTATGCTCTTTTATTTTCCCAACACTTCGGTGGTCAAAAGTCCCATCTCTCTTTTTTTTTTTTTTAATTTTTTTTAATACCTAGTCAGCTGCTCTTGTGGGAATCTTGTGCTCCCTCTTCTTTCCCCGCATTGTGTCGATCCCTTTTT
>VYXF01008053.1:275126-325270 GCA_013397295.1 Polioptila caerulea | reverse complement strand
AAACCCTGCACCGACCCCGCACCCTGCGAACCCCGCACGGCGCAAACCCTGCACCGACCCCGCACGGCGCAAACCCCGCGCCGCGCAAACCCGGCACCGCGCAAACCCCGCACCGCGCAAATCCTGCACCGACCCCGCACCGCACAAACTGCCCCGCACACAGCGCTGCCACCCCAAGCCCCGCACACCCCTGTTCTTCATGGCAACAGCCCCCTGCAACAAGGGGGTTTCTTCGCAGTTTTTCGCTTTTACTCTGTTTGTGTGTGTGTGGTTGCAGTGCAGAGTAAGGAGGCTCTGGCGTGGTGTCCCAGGTAACTTTCCCCATAATGGAAAAAAACAAAACCAAACCTAAAGACCTATTAAAAAGGAAACCAAAAAAATGCAACTGCTTAAATACCTAGAAATAATACTGTGTTGCTTGTGCAAAAATACACCCCGAAGAACATCTCAGTAAATACGTATATAGAATATGTAAATTCCTGTAAAAGCAGTTTTTTGTTCACGTGTGGGTCCATATGAAACCCAAGATGCTATATCATGTTATGCTCAGATCTTTGTTTCAAGATACAGCTATGGGTAGATTTCATGATGGAACATCTTTTAACTCTTATTTCATCACTTCTAACTTTGCTGTTTTCAGCACATGCACACTCAGTATTAAAATTCTGTGATTATTACTTTTTCTAACTCTCTCTTTGCCTGTTAACAAGATCCTTTAAAAACCAAACTGAACCAAAATCCTTTTAGATCTCCAAATGTGCATTTGTTACTCCGGTGTTGGTAGCTTTAGTGGCCAGTTCTGAACTTTTCTGACAAGTACAAGGGCGAGCTGCTTGCCTGCGTGAGTTTGCAGCCAAAGCCGCCGCTGCTGCTGCTGCCGAAGCACCGGCAGAGCCGCAGGAAGGACTGAGCAAATGGTTACAAACGAGCCCTGCTCCTCGGCTCCACAATTTTCTCTTTGCCTTAAATGCACTTTATTGCACCTTTCCCGCAGTTTGTTCTGAGGACAGCCACACTGGTAATCCTTATCCAGCGCAGAGGAATCCCCCTCCTGGCTCTCAGATAGAAGCCGCGGCTGGCATTCTGCTACTCTGATTTGTTGACTTCGATAGTTTTTAATTATTCTTCCATATTATCTCTTGCTCGCGTTGCTGGTGCCGTTTACCTCCAGCCACAATCCAAGACTGGCTAATAGTCGCTATAACATAGCTTCAGCATTTCCCATCCCCAGATTTTTAGGGCTGTGATTTCAGCAGAATACGTGGTTTGCTGTTTCCGTGGAGGCTTTCAAACTGCATGGCAGCCGTGAAAGTGAAGAACCCATGAGAGGGGCTCTGTGTGTGTCGTGCTGGGAGTGTAGGATATGGGCAGACTCCTTAATACACTGAAAATGTTATTTTTGATTTTTTGGTTCTCTGGAAGATTTTTGTTCTGTTTTTTGATGGTGGCTTGAACTATTCCCCAAACTGAAAGTAGTTGCTTTTCCTATATTTTGACAGCAGCTTCTAATAAATAGAAGTCCTTCCCAGTCTTTAGAAAATCAGTGTATTGAGCGCGTGCTGAATAGCAAGAACAAACTATTTTTGAAGTTGTTCCGCATTGTGGAGTATCAATGTTTTATATGTTCAAACCAGTGTGTGCAATTCCTCACGACTGTTGCATTCGCTTTAAACAATGAGGTCTTTGCTCGGGAATAGTCCTGGGTTTGTTAGGGAATCAGTGCAATGCTGGCCCTAATCAATAAATGAAGTTTGCTTGTGGCGGGACTGATGCAGCCATTATAAAAGAGGGAAGTCCATGTAAGTATTTTATTATTTTCCTGTGGGTTTCATTTGCTGTTTTTCAGGCAGAATAGTGTCACTTAAAGCAAGTATTGAATCTCTTTTTCTCTAAAAAAAAATCAAACTGGAAATGATATTGAAAACTTTGTACCCTTTTAGTACTGGACCTTGGTCTTACAGGATTAGTTCCCATCAACTTCACTGACTTCATTCACAGGAGTAAGGGCCACAGGAGAAATCCCACACAGGAAAACATATTCTTTGCCCTGAAAACCTTGTTATCTTATATGTTCCAGGTATGAACTGTTGGTTCATTCCTGATGCATGAAGAGCAAATTCCTGCCTTTCTTACTCTGACAGGGTTTTGCCGGGGCAAATTTACTCCTGGCTTACACCATCTGTAACCTCAGTGGGAGCAAAATTCAGCCCTTTAGCTCTGATGGGAGCCTGTTTGATCTCGTCCTTTATTACCGAGTGGTATCAGGAAGGGAGCTGAGCTCAGAGACGTGACTACCACCGAGCTGCTATTTGTTGCACTGCATTATCTGTAGTATCCTTGTTATTCTAGAAATCTTTTTTTTTTTTTTNTTTTTTTTGCCTGCCTGGAACATTTTGCTGCAGCAAATGAAGAAGGGGGGGGGGGAAATTGAAGAGACCTTCATTTGGTGGCATAGAAAATTTGCATAAAATATCGCTCTAAGCATTGAAGGATCTTATTACATAGGGTTTTGATGATAATCTTTGTTGAAATAATATTTAACACATGCTGCACTTTTAATTAAGTATCTGAATAATCTCAAATTAATACCAGAGGTTTAAAAATAAGTTTTCATTTTAGTGAACTGTAACATAATAGCAAGCTGCATGGCAACCCCTTCCTTTACCCTTTGATTTAATTAAATGCCCTTCTGTGTGCTTCTTCTCACTTCAGAAATGCACATAAAGAAATCAGACCCAGACATTTTATTTAGGATTTTGCCACTTTTCCTTTCCCTTGTCTTTGCTTATTAATTTGCCCTGCTTCCTCTTCGGCTTTGATTAAGGTGTTTCCTTGAGGACCAGCTCGTCTGGGGCTTTGCAAACTGGCCTGCGTGTTTGAAAGGAGCATTTGCACTGTGCCATGCTGGTGTTGGGGTTTTGGTGATGGTGACACGTGGGTCCCTGTCTGGGAGCAGCCCTGTGCAGCAGGGCAGTGCTGGGTCCTGTACTGCACTCGTCGGTGTGTGCCAAGGGGAGGATGCAGCCGGGTAAATCCTGGGGCAGCTCACCCAGCACAGTGACACGCTGGAGCGCGTTATGCTCCTGGAGTTTTGATTGTAAGGTGAAAAGGGGCTTAACAGTGTAATGGCTTCGGACAGCAACCAAACCGTTGCAAATAAATTCAGGTTTATTCTATTTATTTTTTCGAATTAAAAAGGCCTGATCCAGCCAATTTGTTTGCCTTCCAGTAAGGCGTGTTTGACAATCACTGCTTCATTATTCCTTCTTAAGAAACCTTCCCGCTAACCAAAGGAGGGGAGAACTGCCCTCGCTCAGATCCATGTCGGTGAAATTGTTTTGCTGGAGCCACTTTGCTGGGTGAGCGTGGGTGTGGGCTGGGGGGAGGCTGTTGACTGCTTTTATGGAAACGTGCTCCAGTTTGGAAGAACGAGGATGTGAAGCAGGCTGGCTTTGAAGGGTTTCTGTTAGATTTCTCCCTTTATCCTTTTCCATCTATCATTGTAAAGGAGACATATATAACCACCACACTTTGTATATTAAGGGGGGCTGCCTGCTTTTTCCCTTTGCTGAGATAATGACGCTGAGGGTTGTTGACTGCTGTTATCTCTGATGACAGCCTTATCTGCATGGCTCTGATTCCTGCTCCCAGAGTCAGAGATATCCAGTCCTTCGGGAACTGACCACTTCTCCCACTGTGGCCAGGCAGCCTGGAAAGCAAATACTTAGGGGTGACAGAGTTCTTGATCAGATGTTCTGTTTACTATGTTCACCTCTCCCAAAATACTAAAGGGAATATTGAAGGGAAACACTGGGGTGGGAAGAAATGAAAGCCTCAGAATCAGGTCAGACAAAAGGCAAATGCCCCCCAGCTCTCCCCAGACAGCCTCTGGTGGGCACAGATTTTGTCCGTGACCAATTGTTGAATGCTGTTGGTGTGAGGCTCAGCTTTTCTTGCACCACAGAGACCCCACGCTAATGGACCTGGGGATGATATTGACACAGCAAAGGGACTGTTAGACCCTCCTGGCTGTACCAAGTCAGAATCCAGGAGTTTATTTTAATTCCTCTAAACATAATAATCTGCAGTTAATTGGCTAACATTCACCATGCCTCCAACTTGCACAGTGCTGCTGTGGTTTGGCATGCCACAGTCCTTTCCCTCAGAGATTTCAATGCAAATTTCAAATATTTGTGAATTTAGCCTCCTAATAGTCTTGAGAAATGCTCTGGTTTTACTGCTGCAGAAAGTGAGATACAGAGATAGTGTGTGCACTTGACTGGGATCCCCCAGCTGTGTGAGCAGGCCCTGTTGGAATCCAGGTCTCCGGACACCTCCCTGGCACCCTGCTCATCAAACCCATCCAGCTGCCCAAGTTTCACCCTAACAACCCTTAAAAATAGACCACTGTTCCCATTTTCCAAAGCACGGGTTTATGCAAGCCCTGCTGTACCAGAAGTACCTTCCAGGGTGGGAAAACTCCTCGTTAATTCCACCTGAAAGCAGCGCTAAGCAGGAGCTCATTGAGTAAACAGTGCAAGAGCCCAGAGATGCGTGAGTTTGAGTCAGAGAGCCCTGCCCATACTCTGCCATCTTCTCTGCAAGATCATCTGCCCTTTCTTAAATACTGGGGGTTATCAGGAGCTCTTTTCCTCCCTGCCATGTCATATAATGGAAGTGTTTCCATCTGAACACTTAGACCAATTTGATCGATACATGATCCAGCCTGTCTGTGCCGAGTGGCACCTCTGCTGTTGGTGCTCTGCCATCTGAGCTGCCCTGAGCAGCAATTTGAGGCTTCCAAGGTGAACTATAAAGCCAGTGTTACTGAAAATACACATTGCTGAAGTACACTGATGCTTCTCCCCCGGCATTTAAAAAATTTATTGTACTGAAAACTGTTGGTAGGGGAGGAAATACTGCGCTTGCCCTAAAAGTTAAAAGGGATGTTTATTATTTTCAGTGCTTCAGAAGAAGTTTTTAGTACTAAAAACTAATTATTGATTAAAAATCATAATTGGTACTGAGGAAATAATTTAATTCAATTTTAATTTTTTTTGCTTGAAAAGGAAGCAAAATACAACTCAAAACTTTTTGTTCAAACAGCATTTTTATTTGAAAAGCTGATTTTGTCATGTAAGGAGTTATTTTCTCACTCCTAGTATGGTTTTGTGCAATGTAATGTGCGACCACCCAGGGCTCCTCTGCACTTTCCCCATGGCTAACTTGTGGGGCTGTTTTCCTGAGACATGCAAAACAGTACTGATCTGCAAATATTCAACTAAGAATGTAAGAAATCTGTCTTGGATATTATTAAATCAGCAGAAATTTCAGTTGCAGACCACAGTTTGGAATATTCTTACACATAGTGTTTGAAGAGGAGCTTAGACTTTGATAACTTGTCTGTCTTTTCCCCTCCAGTGCTTCCAGCTGGTCTAATAAAAGGGAAAACCTCACTCTGTGGATTTTGCTTTGCTTTTGAATGTGAGGATAAAATATTTCAAGTGAATAACACTTATTTTCCAAAGCTATAAAGGGCTGAAAGCAGTTAGGATGGGATCTCACAGTGGTAAAACTGGGATTACAGACTTGGATATAACATTACCTTTTACCTGGGTCTGTCCAAGGCTCTGACTCAAACCTGCTGCTTCAAGGGCTTCAGAGACAGAGCCCAGGAGGGGCCCCAGACACCGAGGTCCTGGCTGCTGGCTCCTGCTCACGTCACCAAGGCACATCCTTCCACATGGGTCTCATCAGCTGTGCCAGTGTCACCGGCAGCAGAGCTGCACAGCAGTGCCTGAGCTGAGCTGCCTGTAAGTAGTGCAAAACCCTGTGCTAAAGCCAGACATCATCTCTGCTGGGATTTTAACCTGAGCTCACAGACAGAACAGTAATTTGATCATTCAAGCGCACCGTTACGCAGCCCTGGCGATGATAAGGGTGGTTCAATTCCAGCATTTGCAGGATGGAAACTTTTTCCCTGATGATTTCTGGGTTGTGATTTCCCCACCCAGCACATGCCATCCTTGACCACAAATGTGCTCACTTTCCTGTATCATTTCCAGCCACCCAGCACAGCACCACTGTGACTCCTCACCCACACTGCAGCCCCGCCATGGGAGGACATCCCTGTGCATTCAGGATCACGGTGGGAGCAGGTTTTGTGTGTTGGCAGGACTTATCTGCAGCTGTGGGAATGCCAGCAGCCAGAATTACCTGAGCATTAATTACATAGCCCTGTGTGCTTCTCTGTTCCCAGGTGGAAAATGGAGATGCCCTTCTTAATCCACACCATCACTTTAGTTCACCATAGCTCCTAAGATGCTCCTGCATCCACAGAGGGGAGGCACTGGAGAAGTGACAAAGATGATTAATAAGGAGGTTATTAACAAATGCTACAGGTCAAATTCCACACCAGTCCCCAAGTTTGTGCTCAACATGGAGGTCAGTGTCATGAACAACTCCCCATGTGGCTGGGAGCTGGATTTGACTTTTGGATGTAAAGCCAGGATGGGGAAAAATTAGGTTAAATAGATTTGACCTGCACCAGATAGGAATGTTTCTGAGGGAGCGAGGTGCTTTCTGTGGTATTACTGGAATGTAAAACCATCTCCCAGGTGTGTTACGAGTGGTCACATGCACTGGTGTAGTTATTTTGCAAGCTGGTTTATCTAAATTTTGGTATTTGAGAGGCTGCTGACAAACAAAACTTTTGAGTCTCGTACGGCTTGGGCAGACAGCAAACTGTGTACTTGCTGCAGGGGAACAGCATTGCTCTTCTGGAGTGTGGTTTCCTTTTAAACATTCGGAGAGCTCCTAGCTCTGGCCTGCCTGTGTTTATCTGTGCCAAGTGTGAATGGGAATTGGAAAAGGAGAAAGAGAGAATGGCTGCGTTTTAAAAAGCTAATTTAAAAGCAGACGCAGTCTTCTGTAAAGATGATTCTGATTGTCCAGAGCTCTTTTAAAGGAACAAGGTTAAATGCATTTTATTGAGAATATAGGATTAGACACACGTACAAAATGAACAACATCGTCTTTATTTATTTCATACTTGTATAGCTAAGAGTATAAGCCAGTCAATTCCTGATGATTCAGGAATGCAAGGGGATTTTCTGTATTGTTTTTTATTTCATAAAGCTCTTTATCTCTGGCTTTGTATATTAGCTGTTTCTACACTGCCAGCAACCTCCCCCTGACCACTATCCTTATGTAACCAAAGGGGGGAAACAGACACTGACTGCAAACAGGGCAATCCATGGAAGTTACAGGTAAAATTCTTGGGAGTCTATTCTCACATGCCCTGATTTAACAGTATAAACTACCTTGCATGGGAAAGGCTGATGCTCACACAGCCCTTCCACACAAGATGACCAGGGTTTAAAACAACCCTGTGAAGCAGAGAATCACAGTATTATTTACAAAGTGCTGATGTTTTGGCAAAAAACATGAACAGAGCCAGTTCAAATTGACTGCAGTCTGTGTTCAAAGCCATGTCTGGAGCAGGAATGCCTTTTCTTGTATATTTTTACTCTGTGATTTTTATCTTGGCTGTGTCTGTTCATTGCTGTTGTTAAAGGAAGACATAATAATTTAAAGAAAAAACATGGGGACATGAGAGTTTCTTTTTTGTCAGCTTTATACTCAGGAAAACTGAGGCAAGGAGAGGTCCTGGAGGTTTGTGAATGAAGAAAGCCTGTGAAGTAGAGGAGGATTTGGAAAGAGGGCCCAGGGCTTGCACATCATGGCACTGGCAGGTGTTCCCTGTGCACAAGGATAATGAGAGAACAGCCCAAAATGTATTCACTTGATGGAGTTTGCACACACACAGCAGCAGCACACAGGAGGTAAGGGAAGGAAGAGAGTGTGCCTCAAGAGTTTAAGGTTTTGTGGCTTGGTCTCTGATGAAGCAGGATGCTCCAGACATGGATCATTTCTCAGAAAAGAAAATGGTTGGAAACAACTCATCTTAAAACTCCTTTTAGATGAGCACAGCCTAAAACTTCAAGGGCTCTCCACGTGGGCTCTTGAGAAAGAGAACTCCAGTATCAACTACACATCAGTGTCCCATCAGTGGAGTCTCTTCCTTAAAAAAAAAAAAAAAAAAAAAAAAAAGGAAAAAAAAAAAAAAAAAAAAAAACTTNAAAAAAAAAAGAAAAGAAAAAAAATTTAAATTAATATATTAATTCCAGCTTGTCATGGACTGTCTGTCTTGTCTCAGCTGTCTGGCTTTACCCTCCCACCCTCATTTTAGTAGTGTCATCTCTCTAGATCCTATCTTACCTTTCTGGAGCAAACACAGGCTCTTGCTTATGTAGACAGAGCCAGGATCTGTGCTGTAGAGGAGCAGCATGTCACTGTGTGAGTTCAAATAAGCTGTGTTGAGTCATGCCAGCTGAGGATCCTGCTGCTTGGATTTATTGCTGAGAAAAGACCAAAAGTGAATGCCCAGCACAAGGGAGGTTTTGCCTTATGTGCCCCATAGGCTTAATTAATATACAGATTTTGTTTATTGCTAGTTCTTAAAACCACAATCACTAACAGACAAATGCAAAGGGCAAGGGCAGAAATGCTGTGTTCATGGCTTTTTACTGTCTATATAGCACTGAAGCTGGGTAGGGACTCTAGGGCATTTAAC
Source organism: Polioptila caerulea (assembly GCA_013397295.1). Taxonomy (NCBI): domain Eukaryota; kingdom Metazoa; phylum Chordata; class Aves; order Passeriformes; family Certhiidae; genus Polioptila; species Polioptila caerulea. Next base: position 316,635 of record VYXF01008053.1, on the reverse strand, counting down.
AGACATGATGGCATGAAATGCTGAATATAATTAATTCAGATGGAGCTTTGTTGTCGATTTGAGTGGAGTCACGACTGCCCTTTCCCGAGAAGTTCCTGGTTTAAGGGTCATTCTTGCCTTGAACAGAGCTTCAGCAGGCAACAGGATTTGGATCTGCTGAGCAAAGTCTTGGCCTGGAGGAGCCTCAGATGGTGAGAATGAGCCCAGGCACTGCAGAGTTGTGCTGGCTGGAGTGCCCCTCTTTAGCAAGGGCATGTCACAATGGACCTATGACTCCTCAGACAGGCTGGTTAAACACTTGCTTTTCCTGCTGTTGCAAACACTACAACAAAAATAGCCTCCTACAACCTGGACCTTTTCTGTGTTAAATTTTCTGTACACTCCTACATATTACTTTGTTCCAGGCTTAACCTTGGCAGTGAATATTCCAGGATTCCTGTTCAGTAGAGAGTGGTCTACGGACACTTGCAAATCCTTGGTTTGAGTCACTAAAAATGTGTTATTTTCTTGCTGTGGTGCTCTCCAAGATCTAAGTTGCAATCCAACATTCAGGCAAAACAATGACCTTGGATTGCAAGCAAGGATGTTTTTAAAAGGCTGATATAATTAGTGGGAGTTCTTACCTGCTTTCTGTGTTTGAAACCACAAGGCTACTTTAAAAATTACATTTTCATCTTTTTCCCAAAGCAATGAAGGCTAGATACACTTTTTACCTGTTGAGGAATGTGCAGTTATTTGTAGTGCTCACCTTGAAGCACCAGTCCTAGGTACCTGAGTGGGGAAAATACTCTTCCTAATGTTTTCATGCTCCTCTGAAAGGACCATTTAGAGACCAACCTCCCAAAGTTAGTTACAGTTTATGTGACAACCCCTCATCTCTAGTTTCATTTGTTGCCTCTGACAGCTAAAACTGAAGCTGCAGGAAAAACCTTTTGTAGTATAAGCTCACAGTGAGCTTGTGGTCTCAAGCCAGCTACAAAAATCTAAGAGTGGAAGTGAAGGCCCAGCAAAGCTGTTTCCCAGAACATGGAAAATATGGCTGCAAGTGTTCTAGGCCTGGAAATTTGGAATTTTTTTTCACTACTCCTTTTGACTGAACTTTTACTTTTGTCTAGTTCCTCTGTTTGTACCAACATATTTCACTGGAACTTACTGTTTGTGCCAAGTAGATTTGAGATCAGTGAATATTCAACCCTTCCCACAGGACTGAGAGGGAGTTCTATTTACCCAGCTAAGAAGCTGTTCCATGTGTCCATGTCACCCCCAATCACAGTTAAGCAGCACCTCAGTAGCCACAGTGCAAATGAGAATTGGAAATGGCCACCAATGAATTTCAAGGCATCCCAGTCCACCTGTAGATGCTCCACAGCCATAAAAGTTGGTGAGAGTTGTTGCGTGGATTTTTCCAAGTAAAAAACCAATAAGATAAGAAGAAACAGCCTCAGATTGCACCAAGGGAGGTACAATGGGATTGGATTTTAGGAAGAAATCCTCACCAGCTGGGCTGCCAAGCACAGGAACAGGCTGCCCAGGATGGTGGTGGAACCACCACACCACCATTGGAGGTCTTTAGAAGACATGCAGAGGTAGCACTGCGGGACATGGGTCAGTGGTGACCTTGACAGTGCTGGGTAAATAGTTGAGCTCTATGCTCTGAAAAGACATTTCCATCCTAAACAATTCTGTGGCTCTGTATCTCTGACATACTTCATCTGTTCTTTTGCATCTGCAGGTTTATCTGCTGCAGTCCCATCCTATGTTCAGCCAGAGCTGGGAGCAGCATAATGGCTGTTTCACTGTGCCCAAATCCCTCCTCATTTAACATCTATGTAACATTTCTTTTTTGCTTTTCCCTTCCAGAATTGAAAGGCCCTTCCATGGAGTGCAGTGACCTGCCCTGGAGGGCTCTCCCTGGCCTGTGGTTTCATGCTCTGCAGCTTCATCCAAGACAAATGTGTTTGGGATTTCTCTTCTAGCCCATTTCCCACAGAGCTATTTGGAGCAGGTACATTTCTGTAGTGCAGGACTGAGCCTGGGGAGCACTACAGACTGTGTATGGGAAGGTGTGCTGTGTAAAGGCTGCCCTTACACAAGAACATACATCAATAATAGGAAATTGTTTGGGTGTGGGATGCATTCCATGTGGGTGTGGGATGAACGGGGGATGCGTTTGGGATTCATTGTCACTGCAAGGAGTGGAGAGCATTGCCTTGGTTTGGTGGTGCAGGTCCAGGCTCTACCTCAGGACTCTGCTCCTGCCACTGTCCCTGTGGCTTGGGCACCTCTCTGCTGTCCCCTACAGCAAAGGGGTCGGCATCAGGGTGAAGTGCAATGTGGGGAAAAGCTTGTAAGTGATGGTTTGAGGCCAGCAGCAAGAGAGCAGAGCAGCGGGGCATTAACTGAGGGGCTTTAGAGGATTGGGAAGGACCTGAAAGGGGAGGATTTGGTGGCACTTCCTCTGGGCGAGGAGCGCTCAATGCTCGCACGCTCCTATTGTGCGGGGAGGATAAAGGGGGCGGCCGGAGGGACGGGGGCTCGGGGTCCGGCCGGCGCCAGCCGAAGGAGCCCGGCCCCAGCGGGAGCCCGGCAGCCTCAATAGCCAGCCCGGCTGCCTCCCGGGCCGCCCGGCACACGGCCCCACTCACTTTGAAGCCCCTGGTGCTGCAGAGGGGTGCTTTCTCGGGCTCTTGTTTGCCGATGATCCCTAAATTAAGAAATGCAAATCTATTCAGGGCAGATTCCTTTTCCAAAGGCAACTTGCCTCAGTTGCTAATTCCCCGCACGGCTTCTATACAGACCCCTAACAAACACCTGCAGCTTTATTTTTTTTTTTTTTTTTTTTTTTTTTTTTTTTTTTTTTTTTTTTTTTTTTTTTTTTTTTTTTTTTTTTTTTTCTTCCTCTCCCCCTTTTTCCAGGGAGCGGGTGGCAATGGGGAGTTTATTGAAAACCTTTGTTTTCTCGGATGCAGTGAAACTTGCTTTGCTCTTTTGCCACCTTTTCTTTCCCCTTTTCACAGAATAAATACAGCTGATCCATCTCCAGCCCCTCTGCACGTGCCGCAAGAATAAAACGCCCGCCTCACCCCCAGCCCCCTCCGTTAATTCTTTCCCCTGCTGCTGTGTTTGCTTATTCTCGCTGCAGCTGTAGCGCTGGTCGCAAGCGTGAGTTGACCTATTGCTGGTTTGTTTGGCACTGGCTCTGCAGAGCCATCCCTCCAAAAAAGACTTCAAAATCAACTGTTAGAGCCTTCACTAGGCTTCTTTTTTTTTTGCTCCTCCCTCTTTTATTATCGCAGCGCTTGCCTTTTGTTGCCAATGCAAATACATATACACACACACACACCACACACAGGCGTGCAAGCACTGGGGAGTGAGGAGAACGAAGCTCCTGAAATATTGCACTGTCCAGAGTCCACGGGTTAAAACAAACATCAACACTGCGTCAAATAGTTTGCCCGTAAGAGTCTTTTGTTATGAAGATAAGCTTGTTATCTCTTTCATTCAGATTTTAATCTGACAGGTCATTTGCATACTGCCAGCCGACTTCAGGGTGTGCATTAGATCCACTTTGCATTTAAATCCTCTGTCAGTCAGGCAAATAAAAAAAGGGGGAGTTGGGGGGGGAGAGAATAGCAAAGAACCCCTTTCAGATACTCCTAGTTATTGCTACTACTTTTTGTGCTGATTGTTGATGCAGAAAAGTTCTCCTGGGTCTTGAGGCTCTGTATGTTTTTGGGTAGCCAGGATGCCATGAGCTGCATCATTGAGGTCTTGCAAAAGATCCCATTGTGACCCCTGGGCCCCTTCCTCACCCAAATCCCTCTTCAAACCCTGCTAGGCAGACTTTCCCCACACTGACCTCTGTTGCCCGGTAAAACCTAGACCCTGCCCTCAGTCAAGTTAAGCCTGTCCTGGGCTTGCATGAGAAGGGATCAAGCCCTTGGGAATAACAGGACAAGGAACAATGCCACAATGCAGTTAACAAGCCACCTATTTAGCAACTTTCATGTAAATATGCCTCTTCCCTTAGTTATTCTACTTGTCTTACATGTCTCTCTATATTTTTATTTCTTCTCCATGTGAAGCCTGATCCTGCATCCTTAATCCTGAAGCTCCATCACACATGCTGGAGGGATTCTAGGAACAAGTCTGCTCTTACAGGTAACAGGAGTTCATTGTGTGACTGTGAAAGACAAAAGCTGTGGGATACAAGTCACCTATGGTGCAAGTGCAGGTTGGTGGGGTTGTGTTGCTCCATGGGCACCAACAGCTACAGCAGTTTCTGGTATCTGGAAAGTACCATAGGCACAAAAACCCAAACAAACCAATGAAAAAACCCCACAGCACTTGGTGAAGGTGTTATCAAAATGCATGGCTGCTGAGGGTCTGTAGTTCTTACCACTGCATTTTTCTGTGACGGCGCTAATCAGGAATTTCAGCTTCTGGATCTGATTCCTCGCCTCTATGTTTGGACATATTGGTCACGCTCACTTTTCTCTTCCTGAGACCAGCCCAAATAGCGTCAAGACTCCTTTGTTCCTTGGAGATCCAAGCACAGGTTCCAGCCTGCCCTGGTTTGGCTGTCCCCACCATCTGGCCATGGACCACCAGGTCCTGCCAGCTCTTGCCAGCACCTCCCTCTGCTCGCGGTGTTTCCTGCACCTCCTCTGAGATGCTGAAACAATGAGCTGTGGACAAGATTAAACCTGGTGCAATTCTTGTCCTGGGCATGGACATGTAACCACAGCTCTGCTGAAGACCACAGAAATTATCCTGGGGTAAGTGAAAGGTAAAACTCTGACTCTCCTTCCTGAAATACAATGGAGAGCCCATGAGGCAAGGCCGCAGTCCCCCTACAGAGAGGGACGGAGTTCCTGGGGATTGTGTCCCAAACCACAGCAAGCAGAGCTAGAGAAGAACTTTTCCTTCAGCCCCAGTGGGGTTAAAGATTGGATCTGATGAAATTAGTGTGTCCAAAAGAGAGGAGTGAATAGTTGCAGGGCATTTATTCAGCTCTAATATGACAAGTTCAATTCTTCTGTTCAGAGCCAGTAATTTTCTTACATATATTAATTATTTGAAATAATTCTCTGAATAACATCTAAGAATAATTCAGGCAATATATCTTGATAATGAACCTGTTAGTAGTGAATGGTTGAAATCTCAGCTGTGCTGGTGACTTTGGCTTAGGTGAACGTTCACACGGCATTGTTTCTTCTCTGAAATACTAGTACGTGACTTTCAGAACCAGATTCTCGTCTGAATTGCTGTGTTTATGAGGTTTCTATTATTTGCCATTTCGGTGAATGTTCCTGACAGTAAATGCCATTGTTAGAATATTATTGGTAAACAAACATAAAAGTGTGTGAATGCAGGCAGACAAAATTCTAACCATTTATTTGAAATGATGGTGGGGAAAAAGGTTTGAGATATGTAACCACCTCCAACCTTAAAGGAAGTTGCTGGGAGAAGGGTTTCTCTTCACAGCTGAAATCTGATTCATTCTTTTCCAACTTCTTGTTAGGATTTCTCAGGGCAGCCCTTTCCAAGCAAAGTCCTTCATAATGCCACAGTAATGGAAAACCAGGAGCATTACCAGTCTTTTGGCACTCTGGGATAGGCTTCTCCATGGGGCTGTCGTGTCCCTGATTGTGGTGCTTGATACAGGCAGGAGAGAGGTGTGCTGTTCCTGCTGTGGCTGCCATTTCTGGAGACGACTGGGACAAGGTGATTGAGAAATCCAGTCTGTGCTGGGGCTCTCAGGCAAGGGAGCTGTGCCCTCAGTTATTTATCATCCAGCAGCACTGCCAGTATTGCTGGGACTGAGGCAGCCCAGAGCGGTGTCCAGCGCCGCTGGCTGAGCAAAGAGTGTGTCCTTTGTGACAAGGAGTGACAGCAGAGCTATGCCCAGCCAGCATCAGGGAGAGCTGGCCGGGCACTGCAGATGTGACCGTGCTGTCAGAGCCCTGCTCTGATCTGCCAGCCCTGTACACTCACAAGCATGAGAGCATTGGAGTTTGGGAGGGATTTCCTGTCCAAAATCTGAACTGTTTGGCCAAGGATGGGGTGAAAAGAAAAGGCAGAGACACCCATATGCAAATAGGGAAGAGTTTCTTCTGCAATCCAGTTTCCAAATCGTGCCCTAAAACTGACAACACTTAAGACCTCTGGACTAAGGGGAATGAATGCAAAACGAGAGCTCTGCAAAATCCCTTGGTTTGAGGCCAGCTCTCTTGCTTTGCTTTGCTGCTCCTTGGCATCAGTCTTTCAGCCAAATAAGCAAGTCAATGGCTAGCTGTATTGCCAAAAAAAATCTTCCTAGCTGTTTTCCACATAGCTAATGAGAATGCAAATGTGCTCGTTTTCCAGACTTGCTTACAGCCTCTGCTGCTTCCTTTCTATGGATAGTACCTAAGTGTCCTTCCTCTTGCCATGTGATCTAAGTACATCACACTGGCTGGTGGGGTTGTCCTTCGGTTGCCGATGAGAAATGGAGAGTTTTGAGTAGAACAAAAAGTAGGAAGCACAGCCTCTCAAGCACTGTCCTGCTGTGCACTACCCTTCCACATGCTGTCCCTGGAGGGTTAAAGAAAGACCAGTTTAGAATAAGAAAGGCAGACAAGAAGATCTGTCTTTGTAAGTTAGGTATCACATCAGAGCCAAAGCCACACAGTATATGGACTTCAGTGAGCCCACACCTGGGCACTGCTGAGTGTCTTTGCTGGGCTCTTTTTGGGAGTTTTCCTTCTCATGAGCAGTTTCTTCCATATTTACAGAAGCAGTGTTGCTTTTCTAATCCCCTATCAAAAGGTTTCTCATTGGGCTTGCAATATGACACCACTTAGAGCTGTGATCCCTTCAGAAATGGAGTGGTGATTCTGTTTGTACCTTTCATTGTGCTTCTCTATTGAAGAACAGAGCCCCTCTTGACCAAAATCTCTTGTCATGCATTATAAAATCAGCTCTGGGTCCTTTTCAGCTACCCGAGCCTGCACAGAGTCCAGGCAGTGTCCCAAGCCCTGGTTTTCAGGGACATGTCTCTTGCCTGGCTCCCTTTCTGGGGATGTTGGATCAGAGATGGGAGCTCAGTAGCTTGTGGGCATCGTCTGTCCTGCCCGGCACTCTGGACTCTTCAGGGACCATGGGGACAATTCAATAAAGGGACATAACATCTGCATAGGAATTTTTTCCACACAGACACACACACTTCATCCCTAGACAATGCAGGAATGCTGCAAAGTGAGGCAAAGCTGTTGCCTCCTGAGCATTGCCCTTTTCTCATCTCTCCCTTCTGGTGTATGTCTCCAGATTTGCCTCCAGTCTTTAACAGAGCTCAGGTTCTTCTGGATGAGTCTCCCACTCTGGCCACCAAAAGGCTTTCTCTGCCCTGAGAACAAGTCCCTTTTAAAAGCAGCCTGACATCTTTCCTTTGTTCCTGGCTTTCCACTAGGATTTTCCATGATGCAATCCCGTATGGGTTTACTGGCAAAGAGCTGTTAAAAGTCAGTAGCTGTGCCTGGAGCAAACCCATTGTTCTGCCAGCACAGAGCCCTTCAATGCCGCTGACTCCTGCATGGCCTTGCTGCTGCCCCCCAGCCCCACCGGCGGGAGGGACATCCAAATCCAAGAGGGAAACAGACACAAACGCCAGGCACAGCACAAAGAGCCAGGGGTGATAAAAGGCAGCCACGGCCCCTGACCATCACTCTGGCTGTGGCCGGGGACTGGGCTCGGACTCACCAGATGCATCTCACGTTTCCTGGGGAAGTTCACAGGCTGCGGCTCCAGCGGAGAAGGGTTATTTTGGAGTGGAAAGTGAGAAGCCGTAGCTTTTGTCCTTTTGGAGGAGCAATTTGCAAGGAAAACAATGCAAGATTCTCCGGAATAAGGAGTATTAGCTGCATCATCTTTTAAAAATAATTTAGCCAAGTGAATGTTGGCTGGGGATTAGCACCCTTGCAGGCGCTTGGGTTGCAGTGAGAGAACGTTTGCTGAGATTTATTGATGCTGGGGATTGTTCCAAATGCATAGGTGACATCTAATGCCAAAGCAGATCTCTGGCTTGCTAATGAGATAAGTCAAAGGCTCTGCAAAGTTTTCAGCAGCATAGCCATTAACCCCAAGACTGCAATATCCTTTGTGTTTTTTCCAGCATGTTCTGCCAAGATTTCGCCTTAAGCAGAGAAACGATGAAAACTAGAGTCTGAAAACTGCTGTCTGCTGTGTTGTTTCCTGGGACAGAGAAGAGCCTGTGTATAATCACCACCGAGCAGGGAAACATCCCTACTGTCCAGCACTGTCATTTTCTTCAGTGTTGGACAAGTGGAAAAAGGAAAAAAGCCACTGAGAATGGTCCTGTCTGGGGAGTTGCAATCTTACATCTCCATCCTCCTCTTCCTCTGGTGCTCAGGTTTATGGGGCTCCAAACTCAAGTTTCAGAAAGGCTTTCTAGGTTACATCAGTACTTTAATTCCATCCAAGCAGGTCTTGTTATGGGAATTACTCTTTGCTCCAGTAATGAGGTTTTCATCTCTACCATTTACTAGGGCTTACACACTTGAAATGGAGATAGGCTGCAGTTCAATTCTGGTAGTAACTGACCAAGACTGGGGATTGGAAAAATCCCTCAGCTAAGATATTTGTAGGAAATAAACAAATGCTGTTTTAGTGATGTTGAAATATTTAGTGACTTTACTTTGTTGTGCCAATGCTATTGTGTTGGAAGGACTTCAGCTTTCATATTCTGTCCTCTCCCGCAAAACATGAGACATTTATTCCTAGAAATTTCCTTCAGAAATTTCCTTTATTTAAATCAATTTTTTAAAGTATGTCCCTCATTAAAAAAAAGAAAAATTTTAAAGTTAAACCAATACTTTTGTTCTACTTCATTTTTTTTTAAATGCCAACTACATCAAAATTAAAACCAATATGGATGTTTGAAGCAAAATTCTTGTTTCCTTTTATTCTCTGTAGTTTCTTGGTGAGGAATTACTTCCACTTGGGACATTTAGACAATGATTTGCGGAGCTAAAGGATAAAAAGAGAACAATCCAGGGTCATAGATGTGTCAGTATAGTGGGTAGGTGCTGTAGGACTTCTTCCTGTATTCCACTTGGAGAGTGGAAAAAACCAAGGCAGTGACTCAGTGATAAGCTAATGAATTATGTCCAGCCTTCAAGGATGAAAACCAAGAAGTGTGATAATAAGGCAACATATGCTACGTTATTGTTAGAAGTATGTTTCAGTCTCATGTGTATGCTGAATAAACAGCTTCAGTCTCTTTGCAGTGACAGAAACATTTTGTATTGCCCCTTGTACCATGAAAAGACTCTCCTGTCCACTCCTGGGGAAGTGATTCCAGTGGGGATCAGTGCTGTCTCAAAGACTGGTTGTGGTGGATTCACTTGACAGAGCCATTCTTCACATCCTTTCTTTAGTGTCCAAAAGGAGAAGCTCACCTGCCCTTCCAGCCCTTTGGAAGAGGCAAAGCCATCAGCAACACCATGATTGTTTCCATAGTCTCCCTGTTGTGCCACTTCAGACAGTGCCCAGCTTTGCTTGTGCCCAGGTCCTGCTCCAGGTTTTACAGGATTGCTGTTCTCAAAACACTCATGGGCCGTGCCAAGGATGAGTCAGACAGATGCTGTTAGTGGTGCACTGGGTGGTGCAAGTTAGCCCTTATTCATGGGAGTCCATGAGCAATTAAAGGATGAAAATGGTAATTAATGCCAATCAGCATGAGTTAATGGAAACTAGAATGGGATGCCTCTCTTTAGTTTAGTTGATAAAAGTGATAGTAGCATACAAGACTTCTGTGAGACATTTGACTGGGTACCACATGACATTTTGATTAAGGATCTAGAGCAGTATAAAATCAAGAGGGTGTGCATTAAATGGATTAAAACCTGGCTCCCTGACAAGTCTCCAAATGTAACTGTAAATCATCTGCCAGCTGTGTTTGTAGCAAAGTCCCTCCAGTATTCTTGGTTTTAATATCTTTATCAATGACATGGAAGAAAACGTAAAATCACCACTGATGTAGTCTGCTGATGGCGTGATGAGACGGAAACAGTAAATAATGGAGAGGGGAGGTCACTGATAGGGAGGAATACAGAGTGCTTGGGGAGCCAGGCTCCAGGAAACAACAAATATGGTGATGCAGGTGAACACAAGAATACAAGCTGTATTTATTAGACAGTAAACTCCAGGAAGAAGGATCCTGAAGAAGCTTTTGGGAGGTTGTTTTTTTTAAAGTAATTTTCACCAGCCAAAATCAGCTGACTGGATGGTCTTGGTGCTGAGCTGTGACTGAGCGGGAGGACACTTGGAGGTAGAAAGAGCACAGAGTGTCTCTTAATTTATTTGCTCCTGATGGTAGTGCTGCTGTGGTGAGTAAAAGCATCAAAATGTTGGAGAGGGTTCAGGAAACAGACAGGAAAATTTTGGAAAGATAGCAAAGCCCTGAGTGACCCCATTTGCTAAGCCACCAGGGCAAAGTAGAAGATAGAATTGGTCCCAGTTTGCACATGGGGGGAGTGAAGTAAATACTAGGATATCATTTTCTTTTCTGTAGTAGACCACTGCAGAGCAACTGGAAGCTGAGTGTGGAGGCAGTCAGGTGAGAAAAAGGCTTCAAGGAGTCAGCTTGATCAGGAATTAATTTGTGTTGTATGGGATCTTTGTCCAGGCTAATCAACTCATTGTATACCTGAGTGCAGGGTGCCAGAATCTCAGCCAGATTAAACCAGCACTGCTCCACTGGCATAGCCAGATTGGTGACTGACACCTGCCCATAAATAAAAGCTGAAGCCCTGCTTATATTGAAGTCTGTATCAAAAGTGCCAGTGTCTTGGGGGACATAGAACTGGTGAGTCCTTAGGCATCTTTTTATCCTCGTCTATGCACACATGTGGAAAAAGCCACTGAAGTATTTTTAAACAAATGTAGTACAAGATCTTGGATGAACATCTCGAAATTGATTTAAAACTGCTGGAGGTGGTGCTGGTTGTAACTCCAAATCTTTAGACAGGTGTTCACAGTGTGAGCAGCTGTGACAGCTGAAATGTTACCACACCCACAACCAACAGGTTCTTCTCCACCTCAGCTTGAAAAGATTAAATCCATCAGTGGGTTTGTGGGGTGGCAGCTTCTCTAGGGAGGTGCCAATGAGCATCTTGTGGCCAAACTATCAGCTAGCAGAAGACCTGGAGGACAAGGATGTCCATCACAAACTGTATTCACAGCATGAGCCAACATCTAGGACTGATTTAAGTGTAGTTGCACTGGTGTTGCTATGTACTTAAGTTGTTTGCTAAAAAAGATCTGAGGCAGTTCAGGTTTCATTGAGAAGAACAAGCTAATGCCAGGAATAACTTTACTGCAGCTTGAAAGTAGCTTAGGCTAATGCAGTTTATTTTGCAGGATCAGGCTATGAGAGTGCACTGACAAGTGGCAGATCAGGCACTGCCAACTGTTTATATCCTATGAGCAGAAGAATGCCCCAGGCAGATTCATTTCGGTGTTTTATGCCAACACAATGAAGCCATAGGGAGTCTACAACTGACATAATTTACACACCATGGAGACAGAAGACCAATGAAAACTGAATGCAAGAGGGACCTATTTTAACTTACATTTGCTTACAAGGCTTTGGGGAGCAAATTCATGTTTTGGCCAACCCATCTAGCTGGGCGCTGCATCCAAAAGGGGCAGCACTGCCCTTCTGCTTCCACCTCACCTTATCTCTTGTGCTGGATGAAGCGACCATGCAAACATTAGAGGAGCTGGATTTACTTGCTGCTTGTGCAGGCTCTGTTTTGGTGAGCTGGTTTCAAATTGGATCCAATCTACTTCAAAAAATACAACTTTCAGAGTGGCTTCCCAGTCACCACAGTCCAAATGTGTGTGGGACTTTGTGGCCCCCTTTGGTTAGAAGGGATGGAGCCTGTTCAATAACAGTTGATTTTCTGACTTGGGCTCTTTGAGATGGGCATTGCATTATTTTAAATCCCTCTTCACAACAGCAAAGCAAGTTAGCAGCATATTCTAATGAGATAAATTGTGCAAGAAAGCAATGTGCAAGCACAGTGACCAGGTCACACAGGGGCAGAGTTTGTGGGCTAAGAAAAGAAGCAAAGTCTAGACTGAAATAACCCACAGTACTGTGCAGGTTGAAAAGCTACAATAAGGCACAGCTGCAATTCACATATCTGTGGGGTCTATGGTCAGAGCCATCATTTGCCTCTTCCATAATCTATCACCCATCACTTCTGCCTCAAGCATGGGAAGTTTAATTTCCTATGAATCATGGTGTGACTTGAGAAGTAAAATCCTACATCTTTCTGAGCCTCTACTGACAAAATAGTAGAATAAGTCTGCTGCAATATTCCTGCCTGCTTAGCTGCTGTTGGAAATCTTCCTCTGGCTGTTGGTATCTTCAATAGCTTCAGCTTTACCTGCAGGTTGGACTGCTATGGCATCCCAGGTTAGTGGATTCAAGATGCTGCTGAAAAAACTGCTTGAGTTAAAGGCAAGTGTCTGATGTCAGGGGACTCCTGCCAGTCATTGTTCTGCTGCCTGTGTGAAAATAGGCTGAATTCTGTGGTTTTGCTGTGTAACATTCTTATGTAGCTGGCTGAGTCGCCAACATGATAAATGCAATTACTTTTTCCAATTGTTATTTTTGCCCAAAGCATGCAATTGACACTGAAGTCTGCTGGGCAGAAGGGGAATGTAGTGGCTGCTCACATCCCCACAGCAGCACAATAATGTGGAGGCATGAGCTGCAATGATGGGAAGCAAATGCTGCTCATGGTGTGTCAGGAGCAGGCACCCATCTGTGTGTCCATCAGTCCTATCTTCAGATGTCATTGGTCAGGGGGTAATCTGCTTTCTTGGTGTCATTGAAAGGGGAAGGATGGAGTTTCTAGGTCAGCTGCAACATGATTTTCCCTGGAAAGGTGGGAGAGAGTGGGATTTGGTTGTGCAATGTAGTCAAAGGGAGCTGTATTGCACCACGTGGGAGAGGAGCAATGGCACCAGAGCTGCCTCCCTGTCCCCCGTGCCCACCAAAGCCAGCCACATCTCTAGGTCCCAATGGGAGCATTCCCAGATAGGAAAAAAGATTTGGCAATCTTCTCCTTGGGAGGCAAGACTTAACTGGACCCTGAGCTTGGGAAGGGGCACAGCTCTCTCATAATGATGGGGATAAGGGTGCTTTCACAGAGAGTGGAGACATGCTGGCTAATTTGAGTTGTCTGCACCCCTTGGGAAACCAGCACTATTGGGTGACTGGTGCTGTGGGCTCCCTAAACTGTGACTTATTCAGCTGAGTAAAAGGACAGCCCAGTCAAGCTCCCACCGTGGTGGTTAAAGTTTGTTTTAGCCACCTTATCTAATCTCTCTCCTAACTTTTGCTGGGGGAAAGCGTTTATTGCTTATATCATGTTACTCCATGAGCACTTGCTGGCTGTGGCTGTTTGCGTGTGTATATGTAGATGTGAATACAGATAACTTCAGGCCTTGCAGTTTTATGGGTCAGTCAATCCAAACTGCTTCCACTGGCAGATGTGGGGATGTGCTGCGTTCATTACCTGTGGGCCATGTGCTATCAGGGTGTAAATCAGCAAAACGGGGCTCTGTTTATACACATAAATTGCCCCAATGTGACAGCTTAATACCCTTTTGACTTTTTACCCTCTGCGGGGGAGAGCCTCAAATGTCTCACAGCACTGCTCACCCCCAGGATGACGGCAATGCAGGGAAACCAGCCCCGCTATAAAAGGAGTGAGCACACTTTGCTCCCGTGTGTCTTCAGGCTTGGCTGCGTAGCCAGCAGCTCCCCGGAGGGGAAAGGCCCTTCCAACAGACCAGTCCAACAGGAAATTACCTGCTCACCCCTTGCTAAATTACCAGCTGGACAGCCAGTCACAGGGTCCCAAAAATGCCAGCTCCATCTATTCCCCTACGGACATGATTCCCAGGCACGCAAGATCCCGGCTCGTTCAGCGCGAGGGCAAACGCGCCTGTCCGCGCCTTCCCCGCAGCGCCTTGCGCAAGGCCTGATTTCATCTCTGCCGTGGGACACGAAGGTCACATGGCTGAATTCTCCCTGAGCAATCGCAGGGTAAAACCTGCCAGGCTTCCTTTAGCTCTGGCTGAGGGGTTTTCTTACTCCAGGAGATGCTTAATTTTTTTCAGCAGATGAGAGGGTGTTCCCAGTGGGATAGTAGGGAGTTGATGAGAGGGAAGAAGTGCCAGGACATTCCCAGCAAAATGGATTGTTGTGATATTCTGAGGAGATTTCCAAATTTAAATGATGTGGGAGTGGGGGAAAGATTGTTGGAGTCAAGATCCTCCCCATTAGAAAAGTCCTTTTTGCATTCCCCTATGTTGTCTCCATGCTCTTGGAGAACAGGGGCTCATGGCTGCATCCAAACCTTTGGTAACTCCCTTGACTTTTTTCCTTCATTTAGTGCATCCTAAACCTGACTGCACTAAACCATCTTAAACCCAGCCTAGAGGAAAAGAGACCCTCTTAATCAGGACGTTTTCTTGTGCTAGCACTGAACAGGCCTGGCTGGGACTCTCAATTTATTCCATTGTCCTTTGCAAGCCCTCCTCCCCATCAACACCCAAGCTCTGTTGGAGTATGGCAGGTCCCAGCTTACTTCCATGCTCCCACCCCAACCAAGAGCATCCCTGTGCCCTTTATGAGAGGGTGACATCTGCAGCAGACCTTTCCCAATCTGCTTTTAAAGTGCAAGTTGAGCCTGAAAATTGATGCTGTAGGAGAATGACCTTGTTAGAATGTCCTTCCCTCTGGCTGATCCCAGGTCAAATGCTCTCAGTTTATGAGTCACTGACTCCCACAGTAGCTAGACTGCTCCTACCTCTACTTCTGCTCACCCAAGCAGCAGGAAAGCATGCAACATCCCTGCAGCTGGGATGTTGCATGGAGCAGAAGATGATCCCATCCCTGCTCCTGGCCTTGGATCCCCTTGGTGCTCAAGAGATGTCTTTGGCAGAGGAAGGGCTGGGGACCAGTTTCCGTGGCTGGAGAGCAGTGCTGGTGCTACCCTGTGCCTGCAGCCACCTCATTTTACCTGGCTGGGACTCCTTCCCATGCTGACACTACTCTTGTGGCATTTCTCAGAAAGAAACCTCAATTCTAAATTCTCAGCCCAAATGATGCCGTTTCTACAGTGCACTCCAGGTGATTCAGTGAACTGTGTCTTCCTGCAGAGAAATATATGAGGCAACTCCAGGTTGGATGCTCTGGTGTTTAATACCAGGAATGCCCAAACTGCATGGGACGTCTCACCGTGGGTTCAGTGTTCTCTTTTTCTACCCAGCTCTCGCAAGTCTTGAAAGCAGTTGGTATCTTTGAGGACTCTGCCCTTCTGGTGAAGCTGGTTGAAATTGGCTAGGAAGTTCACAAGTTTTCCTAGGGAGAAAGACAGACACACCCACAGTATGATCACAAACGAGTTGTTTTTCTAGGAAACTAGGCTGAAAAAAACAGTTGTTTAAGTAAGCAAATCTTTTTCTTGAAGACACTAGAGCAGGGAGGTGGGAGGGGAAGCGTGTGTTTATATAGCTGTTCACCCAACTCCGCTTAAGCATTAGTTTCTTGGTTTAAATCTCTTTATCCCTATTTATGCCCATTTTAATCATGCTGGTTATTAGTCCTAATGACTTGCTCTGCCCTGTGCTGCCACCTTCATCTCAGCAAGCTCCCATTTTGCTGCAGAATTCTACAGACCACTTTGCTGAGATCAGCCCATCCAAATAACTTCACACATATGAACAATGAACCCAGTGAGGGAGAGGGGGGTGGCAGGGCCCCGCAGGGGCAAGGCGTAGATGTGAGCAAAATTAATCGGTGGCTCAAGCTCTCCTATAAGGCTCCTGTTTCAGGATTTGCAAACTGGTTTCCTCTATCAGCTCCAAAGCTTCAGAGCTGCAAATACCAGGGCAGTAAAGGCCTTTTTGGTATGAGCTGTCAGCCAAAAATTCAAGGGCCTGTAAGTTGTTCTAGTTTTCCCAAAAATGGGTGCAGTGGTCAGGTGTTGCTTTGATGTGCTCCTGTTTATTTACAAAGAGCCCAAAAGGTCCCATTCCCCCAAAGGTGGCAGGAAACAGCCAGGGACAGAATTTGGTACCTTGTTCTTCCTGTTAGGGCTGATCTCACATGTGAGTAAACAGTGGGTGCGAGGTGAGCTGCAGCAAAGGCTTTGCTGCCTGAACAGCCACCCAGCCTCCTGTTTTCCAGTCCTGGATGCCTGTGTGAGTCTCCCTTTCACTTTCTTCCTGGCTGGCTCAATGCAGGAAATCAGACTGATTAAAAACTAAAGCAGAAAAAAAAAAGAAAATAAAAAAGAAAAGAAAAATGTGTTTCTTTAATAGCAGAAGAAAAAAAATTAAAAATCATTTTAATTAGGTTTGAAAAATCTGCGGCACAGTTGACAGGAGGGCTGACAGGGTTCCCTTTCACCGGATCGCCCGGCTCAGGGCTTTTCATCTTGCGTGCAGAATATTTTGACATTCATGCTTTCTTGGCTCCGTTTGTGGAGCCCAGTGGAACCTGCAGCCTAATTAAATGTAACAATTCCTGAAAATGAGGGTTGTTATTTTTTTTCCTAAGGATAATAATAGAGGTTTTATTTAAAAAAGAGCTGATCTATTTACTCTGGGCTGCCTGCTTCCTGACCTGGCCTCAGCACCTGAGGGGACAGGAACAGAACGAATTAGACAGGAGCTTAGTCACTGGAAAAGATGAGAGTGTTAAGTGTGTGTGTGTGTGCACATGTGTCCTACATGCTCCACTCAAAGAGTTGAGAGGTGGAAGGTTAGGAGGCTCAGATTTTCCCTGCAGCTGACTTTTTCCCCTACTTTTGTGGCTGGGTGATGGTTTTTAGCTCGGCTGCACAATCCCTGCTCTGGCTTCTCCACTGTGGGCACCAGCCTGCAGGGGAGGGTGAGCCAGGGCCTTTGCAAACCTGGGGCTGTGCAAACCAGGGGGTGGTGGCAGAGCCTTTGTATAGGGAGCTGTGGTAAACAAGAAGGAAAACACAAGTCAGTATTGTCGAGGACTGGATGTGCCCAACTATGCACCAGTGATCTGCATTCCTTGGGAGCCCAGAGCTTTCCTTCCAGGGCTTTAACCACAGTGGTTCATTTTTACCATGGTGGTACTCCCGGCCCCTTGAGCACATCTCTGGCCAAGCTCCAGGAGAAAGAGGAGTCAGAGAAAGTTGCTCGTGCCTCTTGCTGTGGGTTCCCAGGGCTGCTGTGCCTCAGGTCTGCCAGCTGCCATCGCTGCAACTGGGCAGCACTGCTCAGGTGTCACTGCTCAGGTGTCACTGCTCACGGCCTCCTGTGGGCTGCTTGGCACTGAGAGCACTCCAGTGTGAGAGCAGGGTCCCTCTTTCATCTCAGTGCAATCTCCCGGGCTGACAAGGAGGAGATGGTGGTGACAGAGGCTGAGGAACACTCCTTCCCAACCTGTACATGGTGGATGGCTTCCCTGTGCCACTGGGTTCAACACTGTTCATCAAACCACCTCCAAACTTCCCAGCTGATGTGCCCATTGCTCAGCCAAAGGCAACAGGGTGGGACACCAGCAGTGCAAACCACGCACAGGCTTCCCCTCTCCCCGCTTTCCCCCTGCTCCAGGGAGGTCCCCTTTGGCTCAAGAAATCAAATCTTCAGGAACACTCATCCCTGCCTGGCCTCGGCAGGACTGGCTCTTGGTGCCCACTGCCTTTCCCAGCCTGCAGCCTGATGGCAGCAATGAATCAGCAACCAGTGGGCTTGTCAAAGGCATTCCTCCACTTTAATCCTATTGACAGGGACTACTGCCTGGAACAGGAACTGAGGGGTGAGCCATGTCAACAACAGATTCTTATTACAGATAATATTGATGGGGCCTTTTCTTGAATAATGAAGGGAAGAGCCCTCTGCTTTGACGTTTGTCTCCAAAACCTAGAATTACTAAGAGTTTAACCATCGGAGGGGAGCTTAAGATAGTTGCATCTTAAAGGATCTGCTTTCTTGTCGCATTCGAGGCTGGGGGAAGGAGTTTAGCCCATACACTCCGTGCTGACCTTTTCACTGCTCTTAATAAATGTTACAGTTAAATAAAGTCGGATGGATTTTTCTATCTACTGGAGGATGTTATCCACTTTCTGGGGAAAAAAAAAAAAAGGTAAAAACCCCCAAATCCCTGTTTAATATCACTGTTACTCATTATCTTTGGTAGCTGCATGGCGAAAGGCAAGGAGGAAGGGCAGGGGCAGGACAATTCAGGCTGTATTATCAGGGTAATTCCTACCATTGCACATGATTACGTGTGTCCCTGTAAAAGGGTGAATTGAGGCTGTTTAAATCCGTTGTGATATTACTGCTAAAGCTCAAACCAGGGTCAGCCGCTCTGGAAATATTTAGGGGAAGTTTTGTTTGTTTGTTTTTTAATTTACTTTCTTATTTTCCACTCTTTTAAAGAGCCAAAAACCCTCTCTATCTGGTCTGGTCTCTATTGCTTTGTTCCCTACAGGAGTGGAGGCACCAGAGCTGCAGGGGAGAGGCTGCCTGGGAAGTCAAAAGAGGGCAGAAAGCATCAGCTGTTCCAGGAAATAACCTGTCCTTGCACATTTCCTCATGTTCAGGCTTCAATACTGTGAATGCAAGCAATGTGATGAGAGAAGGTAAGGAAGGAAGATGGGACTGAATAGTGGGCATTCTTGGGTTTTAGATGCAACCAGGAGCTCAAAGGTGTCCCTCTGATTCCTTACACCAGGGACATCTCCAGATGGGGTTTGGACCTCTAGCCTCCTATTGGGACAGATGAGGAAGACAGCAGGCAAATTTGGCTTTTGTCCACGTTTCTACCTCTCAGATCCTAGAGCTGGCCCAGGGCTGAACTGGCAGGTGGTTTAAGTTAGAGCAGCCACAGGGCTGCTCTAACTTAAGCCAGCTGGAATCTCTTCTGGGACTGGTTCTACCAGCCAAGGTTTGCTGAATTATAGTAGGACACTGAAAGCCTCCAGCCCATCACTGCGTGGCTTTCACAAGAGGAGCAGGGAGCAGATGACATGAAAATGTCAGGGCAGTTCCCAGCTAGTGCTTAAGGACAGCTTTAATTCCTCCATACTGCTGCAGAAAATCAGTATCTGGTCCAAGGAAGCCTGTTCTCATGGTATTTTTAGTCTGATTGTGAAGACCCTAGGAGTTTTGGATTGCCCTTAAGGTTCTGAATATTGGGCTTTCTGACTTGAACTGCTAAATATTTTCCATACATAAACAGCAGCCACAAAATTTCAGCCACAAAATTAAAAAATTGATGTCTTGTGTTTTAGATTTTTTAAAAAATTGAATGCCAGAACAAGACAGAGGAAAAGCAAAGTCTCCAAGCAGTTACTCTGCATCTCCTCCCTCTGAAATGGGTTCTTGACACAAGGACTAAGTGGGCTTTCTTGCCACAGTTCTTAGAAGTGCAAAGACCCAGCAAGCACAGGAGGGACCATTCCTGGGGCTGACTGGTTCCAGCTTCTCATGGTGGGCTGCATGAGAAGGCAGCCTGTGCTCTCAGTGTGCCCCCTGTACCTCTTGGCATTGTCCAGGTCTATATGCAGTGTTTTAATCTCCTTGGATCTTCTGATTCACCCAGCAAAAACCTTGGCTTACATGGGCACTTGTTTTCCTGGAATGACAGAGCAACACAGAACCATCGCACAGAGCAACTTTGAAATCCCACAGCTTCTCAATCTTCCTTCCTTGATTTATTCCAGCCATGATTTATTCCTTTTTTTTTTTTCCAGAAGGCCAAAGTGTGAGGCACAAACTTAGCCCTGCTCCTAAAAAAGGGCACATCTCCCCATCTCCATGTTGTTGCACAGGGAGATTAAATCTGGCCAGTGCAAGCTACTGGTGGTTCTATGGAATTAGCTGACTTTTCATCCCTAGGGCTCAAAAATCAGTTGGGTCCTTCAGGTCAGGAGAGGTCTTTTTATTCACCTTAAAAAAAAAAAAGGTGTTGTAAACATTGTTTACAAAACAATGTAAACATTGTTTTCTCCATGCTTTCTTTTTTGATTTGGAGGTACATTAGTTAATGTTTCTCAGCTTTTTTCTAGAACCTGGAAGTCCACAAACTGCTTGTTCCTTTTTCTTCTCTAAAAAATGAAATCTGAGATTTTTGCATAACACATTGAAGCAAGAAGCTGAGGAGGGGGTGAAGAAAAACATGAAGTACCATGGGACTAAAATTGCAAGAGTTGGCAACACTGAAGATTTTTGGTTTTCTTTCTGTTTTCCTGTGGACTAGAAAACCATTCTCCATTTTTCTGAGTGCCAGCAGTGTGAACAAAAATAAAAGGTTCTTCAGGGCAGGAAAGAAACTGTGAAGAAATAGATTTTCAAATTCCATTTGTATTGGATTGTCTGAAAATTGTCCCAAGAGCTGCCTTCTGGAGACAGCTGCCCTGCTCTGAGAGAGGGCAGAGAAACTGCATGGGGGTCTCAGGCTGGGACAGGACTCAGGTTGCAGTTGCCTCTGATTGTGCTCAGGTTCTCAGGGAGGACAAGAAGAGGTCAGGTGTGCAGTGGAAAGGCTCCATAAAACTCTTTCTCCCCACAGGAGCATCATCTGCTGCAGCAGATGTCCTGGCTGGCCAGAGCCAGTCCTGGCAGGCAGAGAGGTGGAAGAGGACAGGCTCCCCTCCTGCTGGGAGTCATGGCAGTGGTGCTGGGAGTCATGGCAGTGGTGTAGTGCCCCTGTGCTCAAGGAAGACACGCAGAAGGACTGGAGTGTGTCCTGGAGGTGTTCATGAGGTGATGGTACCCAACCACACCTCTGGTGCTTGCAAGACCCCCAAGCCACCAGCAGCCAGAGGAATCCATGCATGGAAGCTCAGAAAGGCAGGATGCTGCCCTTAACCCATCCCATCCCAAGGGATGATGTCCCTGGGGATAAGGATGATGATGATGATGTAGATCTCTGCTCATGCAACCACAGCAGGTATCTGCTGCAGGCTGCTAAACAGCACAAGTGACAGTGTCTATCTCGCCTTGGCTGCACATGCTCTGCACAGGGGGACTGTTATTTATTAATGGCTGGCAAGAGCTGCTGGAACAGAGGTAGAGCTCCAGCTGCTATTCCTGCCTGTCCTCCATCACTTGTGCTCGTATCTTTCTCAGACTCACTCCTTTTGTGTTGAAATTTTCCATGCTTCATCTTAGCCCAGTGACACATTTTTGCTGAAGGTATGGACTGTGCTCATTGGAGTCCTCTTTGTAGAGCTCCTTGCTAATCTCTGCCTTGTGGTAAACGTCCATCTTTCATGTCTCAGGAGACATCAGGCTGAAGAAAATCCTTGGAGGATGGATCCTACTTTATTTACTTGTTAATTATTTGAAAAAGTTACTTAAAATCTTACATTTCAGTCAACTAGAACTTAAAAGGAAATCTCTTGTTTAGATCTTCCCCAGTGGAACACTAAGCAGCTCTGGCAAAATTAAAGTTTTTCCATGGAACATTCAGATTTTGTGAAAACTACATTTTCTACTAAAAAAAAAAAATATATTTTGGTCATTAGTTTTTCATCAGCTCTACTTTTTCAGGTTGATTCAAAAACATAAAGGCAAAAATCTCCACTTCCTACGTCTAATGTATCAACCTTTTTTTTTTTTTTATCATGACTTCAATTCCATCTCCTTAGCGAGGAGGCTAGAAAAATTATTCAGCTTAAGGAAAAGCATTTTATCAGTTATAAAGTTGTGGAAATTTTAAATGAGTATCTTAGTGCAAGTATTGGATTTGCAGCTCGCCTTTCTTCCTATCTGGGTCGAGTACGCCAGACTTAAAAACTTGGTCTTGCCTTAGTTCAGGATATCTCTGGTAGGAGGCTTTTGGTTTGTGGTGGGGGGTTTTTGTTTGGGTTTTTTTTCTGGTGGTTTTTGTTTTTGTTTTTGTTTTTTTTGAAGGACAGCTGAAATACTGAAAAATCTGTTTAGGATGGCTGGACTAAGAATTACCTCTGGGAACTGGGAGACCGGCATTCATAGTGATTCTGAAGCAGTGATTCCAAGGTTGAATTTATCATTTACAGGAGGCTCGTGGTTTTAAAACATGTTTTTCCTTAGAATTTCCAAACTTAAAGATTGTTTTCCATAGACAACTTTCCTTTTCTTAGAAAGCTAGGATAACCAAATACTAAACTTAACTTATTAAATCTTCAAAATCTAGCAATTTCCAGTCCAAGGATTAATGACATTACAGAGTTAAGACTAGCTCGTTGTGCAGCTGTAGAATTTTCTCTATCTCCTTCTCTACCCTATTGTGATGGGACAACTTCTTGATGGTTCAGAGATTTTCCCTACAAGTAGATATAAACTTGGTACTTTCAGACATGTACATGCATGTACAGAATCAGTGTAGACTGTGCACAGAGCACAAGACATAATTCCCTGCACACAAAATGCATTCAAAATGGCTAATTTGCAAAATACCCAGGATGCATCACTGTGGATGACTTGATTTGAAATATTAGAATAGGTGATAAGAAGTCATGTTATGGAATCATTTATATATATTTCAAATTACTCCCACTTAAAGGAAAAAAAGTCTTTATAATTAACATGAGAGATAAGAGCAACTGTGACACTTTAAATAAATGCAGTGGATTTGATTTTGAAATAGAGTTTCTGATTCTGGGGATGTGTTAAAGAGAGAAAAAAAAATTATATGCTCAGAGTTGAAAATTAAGATATACTAGAGACCATCTTTATAAACTAGGCAGCCTCACGGAACTCCCCTATTTCTGATGGCCTTCAGCACACAGCTCCTAGGAAATGGGAGGGGGACTAATTTATAGAGAGCTGAAAAACAGAGGCCCTATAAGGGAAAGTTTAGAGCTTCTTTTCCATGCCAATAGCCATTCTAGGAGAAGACACCCAAAAATCTAGTTGTGGTAGAAGTAACTCTTGAGGACTGCTGGGTCTTTGCAGATTTTGAAATAAAATGCAGGTCCAGTTATGGGTTAGATGTAGGACATAATGGACATTATGTTGGTCATTGGATGGAGGCTTGGCAACCAGTTCAGTGAATAGTTATGCTTAGTTATTGGATGTGTGATCCTAGGTCCTGTGCTGGGCTAGGTTCCTATGGCTCCTTCAAAGATACGTGGGCAGGAGGTAGAGGAGGACAGCACAACAACAGAAAGACAGGAATAAGTATTTCCTACCAGCATGCTAATCTGCAGAGCCCGTGATCAGGATTAATTAAAAAATACAACTCTCTGCAGCACTGTCTTCTTATTTCTTAGCTGTTGCTCAGGCAAAGCTGTTATTAATTCAGGAGGAGTCTGCCTGAGCAAAAACTCTCCAGAGTCCAGAGTCCAAAATATTTTGCAAAGAGTAAATATGGGAATTATTCACCTACCACAGAACAGCATCAGCCCTTGGGTGGAATGCAGGAGCTGTTTAACAGTGCACAGAAACATTTCCCCAAAATTTTGGACAGGAGTTGGAGGTTTCTGAATGCCCAATTGAAGCTACAACTGAAAGAAGGTACAGGCCCCCTCCTTCACCTTGGTCCTGGATGGAAGGGTGAGCACCACCCACCCGAGTACCACACCACTTCCTCTAGGACACTAAGAGATTTTTCTGGAGCTCACCCATCTGCCCCAGTCCTCCACATGAGATCTGGCAAGTTAATCGCTCCAAGTGTCTGGGTAAGTACTGTAAAATGCTTCAATTTCAAAATAGAAATCATCTGCTTCATAAATGCCAAGGGCTTTCAACATGTCGTTTCTTGGTAAACAAAGAATTTCAGCACGACAATATCTTAGGATGTTATTGGCCATATTTGTTCCTCGTGCGTATTGAGGGGAATGTGAACAAAGTTGCACCACTACCCCTTACATCCTCCTTCAGCTTAGGGGTTTTCTTCCTGCTGCACTGGAGATGAGGGGGTTGATCTTCACCCAGTCCCCAAAACTCCAATTTCTGTGATGGTAAAGGGCAGGTGAAAGTTCTGCTTGTCCTTGGTTCTGCCTGAAGTGCCATATACTATGACTAGAAAAAAACCCAAACAAAACAAAACACATACTTTTTTTGGCAGATATTAGAATGCAATAAAAATGCGTGTGTGCTTCCCCCCTCGCCCCCCCAGCTAAATTGATTACATCTGGTGGCATGAAAAAAAAAGCGAAAATGTCAGACTGAGTCACACAGCCCCCTTGGGTGGTTATATTTATTTCAGCGTTGAAGCACTCATCAAAACAATTTATCCTTGGCTCTTCCTCTCTGCCTTCCCATTCCTGTGCTTACAAACTCTTCTCTGTTCCCTAACACTTGTACTTAGCCCCAAGTTCCCTTCTTCCTCCAGTCTTTCCTTTCTCCATCTTGTTCTTCTCTGGCCTTGCTCTGTCCCTCTCCTTCCTCTTTGCTACATCAACTCCAGCAAAC
Organism: Polioptila caerulea; assembly: GCA_013397295.1. Classification (NCBI taxonomy): domain Eukaryota; kingdom Metazoa; phylum Chordata; class Aves; order Passeriformes; family Certhiidae; genus Polioptila; species Polioptila caerulea. Next base: position 292,167 of record VYXF01008053.1, on the reverse strand, counting down.
CCCGTAATTTGCAATCCCCTGCTTGGGATAGCAGGGAAGCTGGAGCCCAGAGACAAGGTTTGATGCTTGTAGTGCTGTGTCACATACTTAGTGCACATTACTTGGGGTGATGTGATAAGAGTTGTAAGTGAACTCCCTGCTGTGACCAGTGGAAGGGTGGGATGGGACCATGCCTGCTGGCATGGACACAGTTCCATCTCCAGCCTTATCTGCTATCCCTTGGCTGCCCTGACTTGCTATAGTGGAGGAGAAAGATCTCCTGGCTCTCTTTTGATGGATTATTCTTTGGTCTTGATTCACTTGTGTCCCCTGTTTTCTCTCTGACAGGGAGCATCTGTTTGGTGAGGAAAGTCTGTGCTGCAGTGGGTGGCAAGAACCTCATTGCCAAGAGAACCAAACCTCTTTTCCCAAACCTTCTTCTGCCCAAACTGCAGAGAGAGGAGCCGTGTCATCTTGCTGTACATCTTGCTCTATAAAATCCATGGCAATCTGCTGTCAGGTTCTGCCTGCTTTCATGTCTTATGCCAAGCACAGCTGCAGAAGACCCAGCACTCTAGGATTCTCATGGATGGAAGTGGCTGCAGAAATGCCTTTCTCTGTATTTTCTCTGTGATGATGAAAGGGCCTGGTCTGGCAGGAACAGAGACTAAAGCTCTTACTTGCTCTTTTTCTTAGGCTGGTGGAATGCCCTGCACAGAAATTCCCCATTTCTTTCTTTGCTTCTTCTACAGTGATAAATTGTAGATAAAGAAGACAGGGATACCCTCCTAGGGATACCCTTGGCTGGAAGAGGACCCAAGAAGCTCTTGGCGTTGCAGTCTCTGAGTTTAATGCTCTCTGTTTCACCCATTGTGTCTCCAGCTCCCATCCTGGGCAGCAGGCTCCTGTTGTACAGTGCTACACATTTTTCTCCTGTGGTAAATCAGAGCCCCCTGGGATCTGGTATTATGCTTTTTTTGTTTTTTCCCCCAGGTATTTTTGTCTGTGAACCACAGAAAACTGAATAGGAGGAAATGAAGAGCAGATTGAGAACATGGTTGAGTGCACTTGCTAAAATAAAACATTGGGGGGGAGGGAAAGATTCTTTTATAATAGAAAATGAAGTGTGTTTACTTTTTATTGATGAAGTATTTAATTGCACAGAGGGTTTGAGCGATGTTCTTAGCAGAATCTCAGATGTGTATGGACTAGAAACGCCAGTTGGTCTTTGGTACAAAAAATGAGGCTAGATTAAATATTTTGTGAATGGGCAGGGAAAAGGGATGCCATAGGGGTTTTGGTGACAGGCCACAGTTGTGCCAGGAGAACCAGGGAACTCCAGTGGTATCTTCTCAAACAGGACTTGATGCTAAGGTGACCCCAGACTTGTTGAGTGGATGAGAATTCATTCTTGTGCTGAATTGTTCTGCACAAAAGAATGTGCTGAACTCTGCACAGCATGGCATTTTGTCCTGGAGCTGTGCCATAGAACCTTAGAGCCTGCCTGCCCTCTCTTATGCCTCTAGCTTATTTTCCTAAGCAAGCACAAGCAAGTGCAGGGTGTAGAGATAAGGCTGTGACCTTTTAGATTATTCTGTTACTCTGGAAATACTGGATGGGTCCAGTGAGGCAGCTGAGTTTTTTGTGAGGTTAAAATTATTTCATTATTTCAGATGTCTAAAGGTAGCAGCCTATAGTCATCAGTGACCTGGGCTGATTTTTATTGGGGGACAGACCTCTAGAGTCCATGTCCCATCTCTGCAGCTGCCCTGCGTTCCCTGGGTTTCTGGATCTCTGTTTAAAAGTTTGTTAAAGTTTGTTTGATTCAGTGAGGGATCATGAGGCTTCAAAAGCAGAGGAGACCAAGAAGCTTGGAGCCTCCATGACAGGTCTGTGCACTTTCACAACCAGCATGGGTGCAATCAAGAGGTGTAATCATAATGAATTAAATGGGGTTGCTTTTGTTTGGTCTGAGTTGTGTAAAGTGTCCAGGGAAGCCCTTAAGCACTCACCGAGGCCAGTGAGAGCTAATCACCTTTACAAAGCCTGCTTGGATCAGATCCTAAGCATACAGGAATTGGACACACTGGTTGCTTTTCAGAGCCACCATCCTCTTTAGCCATGAGAGCTGATGGTGCCACACAATGCTGCCTCTGCTTCCAGGCAAGATGGGAGCTGGGAATCTCCTAGAAAACCTCTCCCACCTGTCCCTAAGACCACGAAGCAGAGCATGTAGGGTTGATCCAGGCTTTTTTGTCTTGTCTATCTTGCTTATTTACATCTTGTTGCTAATTCCAAAATTCCTGTCTTGACAACACCTTAGCAAGGGAAAACGCCCGGTTATGCAGCCTGCAAATGGCACAGAGGCCAGCCCAGCAGAGGAGAACTCAGCTGCAAGGGAATTGCAACTTCATTTGCCTTCCTTGGGGATAAAAGCCTCTCATCATCTTGTGAGCTGCCACAAGAAGAGCTGAATCCTGCCACATGGGAGTGGGCAGTCCCGGTGCTGACCAGCGTGACAGCAGAAAGTGGAAGGGGAATTCAGGCAGAGAAGAAATTCTACAGGGGAGAATAGAGGAAAGAAATTCCTAGGAATGTTACAGAAATCAACATTCCCCCTTTCTGCTCTTTCCAAACCAACCCACCTAAAAAATGCCGTTTTGTGGGCTATTTTGGAAAGGAGTCCATGCCTGGGGAATTTTTGGCTGATGCTTATGGCTTTTAGAAATTTCTGGGAGATCAGACGAATAGAAACAGGAACCAGATGGGACTTTTAGCTGCTGGAAAGAAAGGAAGAAAAAAAAAGGGAGAGTGGGAAGGAATCTTTCCCTTATTTAAGATGTGAAAAGCACTTGTTCACTTTTGGGGAGTTTCCCCATTACCCTGGATTTCTTATTTTGAAGTAATTTACTCCAGTTCCAATATATTCTCTTAGGACATTTATCTCTGTTCTTGTTGTTGCTAAGAATTTTTCTTTCTTTTGCAACAAAACCCAGTTTATTTTTAGAATTTAAGCCTTTGCTTTAATAGATAAAAAGAGAGTCAGTGGTTGGTTTTGTTCTTGCAGCAGCCTCAACATCCCTTGGCCATTTACTTACTGAGTTTATCTTTGAGGTTGCTAAACATGAAAAAAAGGCAGTGCTAGTGGAAAGTAGAGAGAAAGTGGAGTTGAAGAAGGTAGACACCCCAAAACTGAGCACATGTGGGTACTATTTGAGGTAAAAGGCCTTGAAATGGAGAGTTGCACCATACTGGAACAAACGATAAACCCAAATGTGGGCCTTAAAAGCATGGGCCCTGCAGCAGCCCAACTCATCAGGCATCCTATTGGATTTGTGGTGTCTTGGCTGTTGGATTTTGGGGTTGTAAATCCAAAAAAACAGGCCTGGTCAAGTTCCAGGTTCCATTTTATCAGACCTTGGCTCTGCAGCTGGTTCAGTTTTGAAAAACGTCCCAGAGGTGGAATAGGGTCCAAGGAGCATTTTCCAGCTCCTTGGTCCAAGCTGGACTCTGGCTGGGAGTCGTGGTCCAGCCATGATCTGATGCTGTGCTGGGGCTGCACTCAGCTTTGCCTCATCCTCGCAGCCTCAGGCTGGTGGGCACTGGGGACCAGTGCATGGGGTGTGAGACAGTGCCCTGTCACTCAGGGCAGCCCTGGAGTCTTGAGGCCCAGCTGGCAGGAAGGAAGCAAAGTAGAGACCACCTCGTAGACAGAGGTGGATAAGATCTACTTGGGGACCTTGTCACTAACCTTCTTTTAAGGGTCTGCTTTTAAAAACTTCTTTTAAGTTGATTAGGGAGGACTTTTACCTTCCAGTTTTCCAGTTATTTACACCTTCCTGGGAAAAAAAATCCCACTTTTCCCAAGTTCTATCTTGTTTTATAGTCTTTTCTTGATAATCTCTTCATACTATTTCTCATGCCCTCTGAGCTGCAGCCTTTCCCAAGACAGGGTCATTAGCACAGGGCAATGACCCTTGATAAAACTTCATTCATTGTTTTTAAGTCAATATGGGGGAAATCCATCCCTAGGACTTGTTGCTGTATAAACTGTATTTCTAGGGAACTGATTGGAAGCTCCACAAACAACATTAGGACTACGCAGTGTGCTATGATACTTATTAGTGGTGATGCACAAAGTCAACTGTAGATATTTTAAGACACAATAGTTGATCATTTATTTGTGTTTCCAAGCGTATGTACTTTTGAACACATGGCTTTGGTTCCTGGGTTCCTCACAGATGGGTGTAACTGAGCCAGCTGCTTGAAGCCTCTATTATGGTGACCAATTGATTACACTAGTTTAAATGGAAAAGAATGCACCAAAATGTAAGGCTTTAGGTTTGAGTGTCCAATTTGAGTTCTGACGTTTGTGGCTTTCTTTTTTCCTTCGGCTCATGCTGGTCCAGCAGGATGTCCCATATTAGAATGCTGCTCAGTTGTTGTTTTTTGTGGTTCCAGTGAGCTGTTTTTTCACAAATGTCTGGAAGGAAAGAGACATAGGGGACTTGGTTCACAGAGTTTGTACAAAAGCTTTTATTTTTCTTTTTTTCCCCCTTTGTTTTTGCTTCTCATGGATCTGATATGTTAGTGTTCTCAGGAGTGACATGGTGGAATTTTTGAAGCAAAGTGCTTATCACATGACTCAGGTGTCTGCTGTCACAGTCAAAGCAGTATCATCCCAGGAATTTTGTTTGAATTTAGCTTCCAGCTCAAACAAAAGTCATCTGAGTAGGCAAGCTTTTACTGGTTTCACTTTGGCTTCCTACATCAGTTTAATTTGGCCCATGTTTGCTCAAAATATCTCCAGCTGTCTAGAAACTTTTTCCTAGCTTGCTGGAACATTCACAACCCTTTTGGCCAGTGTGACCTTAGCTATAAAGGCTGACTGTGGTTTATTTCAGATGGTTTTTACCAGCTTTATTATATATAAGGCAGCTCAGATAATTGAAAGGGACACATGTGTCAGCTGCTGTCTCTGCAATCGCAGGTTATAAGTTACTGCTGTCTACGATGCTCAGGCATGAGATCTGCCAGAGAACACCACCTCATTTTGTTCCATGGGAGCTTTTGCTAATATTTTCTTTTATATTATGACTCATTTTGCTTCTCCGTTGGACAGTCTCTCTGTGTTTCACACTGAGGACCCAAGTGTCAGAAGATTAAAGGACTGTCTTTTTGCCCAACTAATATGAATTGGATGTAAAACTGTGCACTACTCAGAAAATTAAATGCCTTCTAGAGAAGTAAGTGGCTGGAAGGAGGCAGTGAAAATCCATCAGATTTGCATGACTAATTAGCTTATCCATTAGTTATTATCCTGTGTTTACTTGTAATGAGAATCTTCAAAGATTATTCTATATTGGACATGCTGATAATTTTTTGCTTATGTGTTTTTTTCCATATTGAGATCCTACTGTGCTGTGATCTCTACCTTGACATACATAATTCTCTCTTAGCTCAGCTGTGCATCCTCCAGAGGGTGTTGATCCTGTATCCATCAGTGGCAGATGGACTGAGTGCCCATGCAGCCCAGACTGTATGAGACAATTCCACTTTGCCCCAAAATCGGGTCTGAATTTCTTGGCAATCAGAGCTCAGCCACATTTCATGAGATGCAAATGTTTCTGGATATTAAGTTCTGATTTTCAGTTAGTGTACCTTGAGTTATTCTGCTTCACAGTTATTAAACAAGGGCTTCTTTTGTGAAAGTCATTAATGTAGGGAGAAATTATCGCTGTGTGTCTTTTGGGCATTTGGTATGATTTTGTAAAGGAAATGGGACTTCTGTAGTTGTTATTTTCAGATCTTCCTTACTAATTAAGGTTGAGAGGATATGAATTATCTTCTTTTTAAAAATTAGCATTCATTTTTAACTAACTTTACAAATTTCTGTATGTCCTGCTACTATTTAAATTTATTCATTTGAGGTGGGAAGAGTGGATGTCCATATGCCTGGGTAGCATGTTACCTTTGGATTTTGAAACACTGGGGCTTAAAAGTACAATTCTGAGGATCTTGTTTTGCTTTGAAGACCCCGCTATGTCATACTCTTAGAAGCATTATTAGAATTGAAAAGAGGATAAGTGCAATGAAACTGACTTTCGACGGATTTTTCCCAAAGATCTGGATTTGGTGCTGTTCTCTTCCTGCCAGACTCAACCATTTCCTGTTTTCTGGTATTTACAAATTTCCTCTGGACATATAAAATTTTGCATTTACCACAAAAAGTCACAAAACTAAAAATCAAAAACAGAGAAAAAAAATATGAAAAAGTCTTTTGAATCTGATGAGCCTTTCATCTCTACAAGGAAGCAAATACATTTTTTATTTGTGACCTAACTTGTCAGCTTTAGGAAAACTTATGCCTGAGCCTGGTACTATTGTGGAAGCTGATTTTGCCAGTTCAGTGATATTTTTCCTTTGCCAACAACACACAGGGATGTGCTGGATGCATTTTGTCTTAGAATCAAAGTCCGTGATATGTTTGGGACTTTTATCATCACCTATTTCAGACTGGATGAAAAGTGGGAACTGCTGGCCTCTCCAGGCACTTGTCCATCATTTCCCAAAGTTTGCCAAAGAGCTTACAGATAATATTATCTCTGTGTTGCCTGGAACCTGTTCAGAGTGTTTGCTGTCTGGATGGTGAAAGCAGTGACACTATTTCCTTTGAAAAAACGCCTTCATTTCCATGGTGCTCTCCGTGTCTTGGTTCTCGCAGGTTCCCTGAGCTGGAGTTTTCCAAGGACGTTCCCCGTTCCGCGGGCACATCCCCGAAGGGGAGATGGAGACAAGAGCTGTTCAAGATGAGCACAGGTCCAGCTCTGCTCCGGGGAATTGATTGAGTGAAGCCCACCCATGGCTCATTTCCGAGTGCCCGAACATCCTCGGGGGGACGTGTCCAGGGCAGCGGTGTAAGTGCTTTGCTGAACGGGGGCCAAGGTCCAGCGCGGAGCCTCCCGCTCCCGCCGGCTCCCGCTCTGGCGCCGCACCGCGGAGTCAGCCCCGGGCTCGCTCCGGAGGACGTTACGAAATCCTGGCCCTGACAGAGAGCAGATGCATTATTGGGAAGCCCTCGGGTCATGAGAGGGCTAATAGTCACATTCCTGGCTGGGATGGCGAAAGATTTACGCCGGGCGTTCGCTCGCCTCGCCCTGCACCAGGCCAGCTCCCTACTTCACCGGCCCCCTCGGCTTTAATTGTTGTGTTAATGGCCCTTTTATTTGAAGCAGATCCCCTGGCTTAGAGAGGAGAATGACATTATGTCGTATTTTAGATGTATTTACACTCTCCTTGCCACAGGGATAACGTTCTAATTATTTTCTATAGCTGACAGCACCAGCGTCTCTGGTATTAGGGACCCCTTAGACCTGATTACATGGTCTGCTTTTCCTCAAATCACCCACAAATGACAGCGTGGAGCAGGTTTATTATCAATTGACGTACCTTTGCTTAGCACAACTCGCTCCCGAAACAAATGTCCTGGAGAGATAATCCATGTTTAGAGCGTGTGTCTCCCCGAGCGTGGGGGCAGATGCTCTTTGGGGGTCTCTGCCGACTCTGCCGCACGGCCGGCAGCGCAGTGACATTGGCATGTCCCATGTCCCATGTCCCATGCAGCCCGTGCCCAAAGGCGCTGGGAAAGGCCGCTGTCAGCTTTGCAGCTACTGTGTCAAGAGGTGAACAGCAGCATGGGGAGGGGATGGTGCGGCGGAGAGAGGGGAGATGCTCAGGTTCGCAATGAGATGTAGAGAGGTACCAGAGTCTGGTCCAGGTGGGGTTGTGCCTGTGTGAAAGTTGATTTTTGGGGGGAAGAGCAGCCAGACAACAACAGGGAGAGCTGTGCAGCAGGCTTGATGGGCAGGGAGGGAGAGGAGGCTCTGGCAGGTGAGTGGGGCTGGTGGACGGAGGCTGGGAACTGGATGGAAAAGGGTTGCAATGGAAGATGGAACAGGAGAAACCTGAGAGCTCGATGAGAGGAAGTGGCATGAAGACCACTGCAGAGCTGTAGAAAAGTGCAGTGGGGACTTCAGAGCAAAGGGTGATGCCCAGGAGTTGAGAGCACATAGAAGTAGGGACAGCAGTTGAGATAACAAGAGTGAGAGACACAGTTATTTGAAGAAAATTATTTGATTTATCCTGAGTCATTTATTCACCAAATTTTCCCCTTGAGATCTTAAACAGAGTGAAGTGGTTTCAAATGTTGTCATTATTTAGAACAATTCAACAAAATGTTTGTTGCTTTAAAAAAAAAAAAGGGATTGAGAAAAGAAAGAAAGGAAAAATAAAAAGCCTGGATGGTCTGGTTTGCCACATTTGAATTTTATTGCCGAGTTGGGATGGGTCAAGAAAAATCACTCTTTCTGTTTTCTGAGTGGGAATTTCACTTACAAAGCTGCTCTGATGTGGATGCTTACCCAAGCTGAGATGCAGTCTTCATGTGTATTCTAACATGAAATGACAAAAAGCAAGTCTTTGTGCTAGTGAAACCCTGTCGAATAAATTTTTCTGCACTGGGAGATCTCAACATGAAGACAACTTCATTACAAAATTCAGGCATGTCTTCATGGAGACTTTTCTCCTGGCAGCTCTAGAGATTATTTTATATTTGGAGCTGCTGGGCACATAGGGCATTTTAAAAGCAAATAGAATGGCAAAGACCCTGCCCCAGTGGAGTTCAAATTTAAGCCAGACCAAAGCAGAGTGAAAATGCTGGCTGCATTGTATTAAAAACCAGAAGGTGGACACTTTTATTTGGAAAGCGAAGGATTCCACTAAGTAATTTAGTTTTTCTTGTGTGCATGCATGTCTTCTGCAGTAACTTTTAGCCTTGGCTTGAAAGAAATATGTTTCACGCCTTCCCTCGGTATCACTGGAGCCTGTGTGCAAGGTTCAGAGAAAGATGAGGTCTCAAAAGTACTGTGTTTCTGTTTTGTGAAAATAGAACACTAGGAGAGACAATTATTGCAGCCATTATTTCAACCCAAAGAAAAGCTTTTGCACATGCAGAAGGGGTATAATTAGCATAAAAATATATGAGAAAGAGGAAAAGAAGGGTAAGGTATTGTTTTGCAGCCATTGTGGCTGCAGGCATCAGAGATGTTTCCATCTCAACACCTACATGAGATTTGTACCTTCTAAGACAGGATAAGTCAACCATGGGAATGGGGAGTTCAGGAATACAAGGTCCATATTTCCACCTCCCTTGAAGTTACCTGTTTGTTTTGAATTCACTTGTATGATTGGATGGGTGGCAGTCTGGAGGTGCTTCTTGTGGCCCAGAGAACCGTGAATGAGCACATTCTCTCCTGCCTCTCTTGGAGAACTTTTTGGGGGTGGAGGTGCTGAGGAGTCATCATCCAATTGGCCAGAGTGAAAACAGGAGCTAGAGAGAGGATGGGTTAAAATTTTCTTGCTGCTGTTTTTATGTTGGACTGAGTAATGGAATTGAGTACCTATTACCTGGTTCAGTCAATGTGATCAATCTGTTGGTCTTGGTGTGGGAGGAGGATTGAGAAAATCTGCGTCAGGTTCTGTCATTTTTGCAGTTTCACTTGAGAATATTCAAGTGTGTGTTTCCTGTGCAGATTTGCTGCCCTGTGAATGTCTGAGCTGTAATGAGGTGAATGTTACTGGAAAGCAAAGGTTTAATTAGCTCTGCTGGTTCAATACTTTCCTAGAGTGCATTTCAAATTATATACTTGGTTGTGAAATCAGTCATCAATGCTGTGTTTGATGGTTACAGAAATTGTGTGGTTTTCTTTATCTTTTTTCCTGAGGAGCCCCTGATCAGATGACTTAATTTTCAGAACACAGCACAAAAGAATAAATTGCAAGCACTCTGTGAATTATTAAAGGAGAATATTATGAATAACTTCAAAGAGGAAGTGCATGCTAGAATTTTTTGTCATGTTGGCTAATTGTCCAGTAGCTGAAAGGAAAAACAAGGATAAATCGATTAGTTCTGGTTGTTTATTAAAAGGTTTTTGCTGATAACTTTTCAGTAGTTGCACTTGGCAAACTAAATGTTTGTGTGAACATCATACCAGAGATTTGGGTGTTTGGTTTATTTTCTGAAATAAAAATTATTGTATCAGAGCACTGATTGATAGAAAAGTAATGATGTAATATGATTCTGTCGGGCTTTTCTCTGAGTGAGTCATAAACTGTGCTGATACAGAGATCCTCTGAAGGGGTCAATATATAGCACAACAGAAAGATAAGAAGGGCCATGGTTTTGCCAGGAGCACTGCAAGACTCTGGACATACACACCAAGACATGCAGGAGTGAAACTCTAGAAAAGTTCAGGATCCATAAATCACTTGTGGCGGAGCCCAGGAATGGGAGCACCAGCAGGAGCTGGGGTGGGGACAGACCCAGGCCAGGTAAGGAATCTCCTTCTACACTGTTGACACCATTGTTATCTCTGCCCCAGTGGGGTCTTGGCTGGTGGAGCCTCACAAGTCACACTTCTGCATGGAGCTCACTTTATCTTCATCGAGAGGTGGAGGCTGAGTCAGCCCTGCTGGGATTTGCACCAGTGGTTCCAGGAAGTCTGGGTATTTCAAACCTTAGGCTTAGACCTCTAATCATCCCCTTATCTAAACTGCCTAACATCTGAGTCTGCAAAATTGGGTTGGAAATCTCACACAAACATGCTTTCCCCAGCGGCATTTCTGCGTTTGTTTGCCAGTGGAGCCCGGGACTACAGAAGGACACAGGAGATTCAGCTTTGAAACCAAAGGTTTAATCAAAGTGTTGTGTGAAGACCTGGTTCTTCCTTGATTGATGACTTGCTTACTGCTTGCTGACAGCTGGAAAGGTTCACCCTTTGGGGCAGAAAGACAGAGTTAACACTCAGGCAAGCATTGACCCTCTTGGGCCATAAGTTGAGAGGAACCTAGTTCTTTTTAACTAATTTCTACAGGTGAGGGAAGGAAGATGTTTATTGGTTTCTCATGACTTATAAAGAAATGGTCTCATCCCGAAAGTCCTACTGCTCAGTAGGTGCAGAAATTGTTTAAATTATCCAAGGTGTTTTTCCCAATGCAAGAATTAATTGAAGACAAATGGTGTGACATCCTACATCAGGCCAGCATCTCTCAATCCCTCCCCAAGTGACTTCTTCACACTGACTTGGCCACAAAGCCTGAAGAGCTCAGACATATGAAATTCTTACAGGCTTTGTGAGAAAAGCAGGCGGCTGGGGATGACAGACTGAATTAGCACCCCAATTAGGAAACAGTTGCAGTGTTAATTCAGTCCTTATCATACAGCAGAGGATCCTAAGCAGAGGATGGGTCAAGGGGGAGGCAAAGGGCTCTCTGGTGTCCCCCAGCTGTGGAAAAGCTCCAGTCAAAAGCACTCTCACTTTATCAACCATCTTGTTGTGCAGTGGCACCTTAAAGAACAAACAAACTGGCTTTGTTTTTTCCCCTGATCCCCATCTCTCAGAGCTGCTGGCTTATACAGCACTTTCATTGATAGCTTCTGACACTGTGGAAGTTCTTTATTTTCACCTTAGTCCTGTCACTGGAGGGAAAGGAGCATCGTGGGGCTCAATGCTACATCAAATGGGGTGATACAACAGAAGGGAAATTTTCCACTTTTATCCCCTAGACAAGAAAAGGCACTAGTGTAAACAAATCCTCACAAATCAGTGCTTTGATACATTTGGCTTTTTTTTTTTTTTTTTCCTAGAGTATCTGTGACCCGATGCATGCTACATTTCTTATTTTAACCCATACTGGCAAATCTCTAGAGAAACTGACTGCTGTTTGCCTCCCATCTATAGTAGTTAAGCCAGATTCCTCTGTTCTGATTTATCAGATCGGATGACTGATGATGTTTGTAAATGTAAATTTTAAGTTTCCTCAAATTCTAGTGTGTAAAGCTTCAAAACAGTCATTTTCTATAAACACTGTTGCTTGAAAAAGTCCTGCCACTTGAATATCTGGTGAAGATGAATACACATTGCATGCAGTGTTGGCAAAGAGGCACCCATCTATAAACATAGAGTAACTTCATGGAGATTTCTTTTATCATCTCTCCAGTTGTACAAACAAACCAGCACCACCACCCCCGGCAATATTGCATTGTAAATTACCTTCCTTTTTAAAAGCCCTCTCCCCTTAGTGCTTTTCGCTCAGGAGATGGGAGACAGCCCTGGGCTTGTTGTCCTCAGATCAAATACAAGCTGCAGACTCTGGGTATTCACCTGAATTATATGAACCCCTGTGCTGCAGCTATTTACTTGTTGTGATACATTTCCTTTTCTTGATTAACTAAGCCCTGAAAAGACACATCTGTTTTAGCATTGCCCCCTCAAGGCAGTCCATCCACCCTCTGTTCTGTTGCATCTTTTTCTCTCACCTTTTCCTTGCCTTACCCTCTGCAGTTTGCCACATTTTTTTGTCACACATTCATGATTTGAGTTGAACTCCTGGGGCAGGGACTGTGCTGCACTGGTTGCCTACAGAAAGCAGTCTATCCTGCCATGGATATGAGAATCATTTAGGGATATGCAAGAGCTGCAGCCCATTTGGGGGCTGAGGCCTGAAAACTTGAGCTGAGGACAGTTTCTAAGTAGTTACACAGCACCCACCTATTGCTTCCTACAATGCTCACAGGTCTGGTTACCCTCAGTTTCTTGTTAACTTCACTGATGCTCAGCATCCTCAGTGCCAGGCAGGTCTGGTCCCCAAAAATCTACCACTGTACCAGTACTCTTTAATATTTTTAATATATGAACTGAATGCTACTTTTATTAGAGACTGAAGAGGATTTGGGATTTACAATTAAAATAAATACAAGATAATTTATTAGAATACACTATTGGAGTTGCAGCCTCCACAGGGCATCTTTCTCTGCTATACTCTCCAAATACTGGAAGAGTTTATTGCAAGGTTTACTACGAGGCATCCAAAAATCCTCTATAAAAAGCTTTTGATCTGCACCTAGGAATAACTTTGGAGAGAAAGGAAAGCTGGAGCCTTAGTTCTTCGTAGGAACACTGGTGTTTCCCTGACACCCTGGGCTGAAGCTGGAACCCCTGTAGAGCCCTCAGCACGGTCTGTGCCCCGCAATCCTCTCTGCAGCAGGAGCCGTGAGGACGTTCCTCAGGCGGTGGTGGCCGTCTGTCGCTGTATTCTGCTCTCAGGCCTCTCTTGCCCTTTGAAGATTCCCCATTGTTTGGGCTATTAACATACTTTCGGGGTGGATGTTTATCTTTTTTGAAACTTTACAGCAGGCGCATTGTTAAAGCAAAGCCCGAGCAGGTCTTTGCAAGAAAGCGCCACAGCCCTTTGGTAAGCTCAACGCAGCAACTCCAAGTAGCTCTTCCCTTTATTTGATCAGCTTCTAAAACCTAACAGTTCTGTGAGTAAACATTTATAGATCAAATCAAAAGCTCGCAAAAGGAAGCACTCTCGATAGATTAGAAGCTAAACTGATCTAAATTAGAACAGATGCAGAGATAACCTTGCCTGGCTAAAAAGCATATACTATCGGTTGCACACAGATAATTAAATGAATGAGCCCTTTTCTATTGAACAACTGATGTGCAATTGATAAACTTAATTAATAATTAACTTTTTAATTAAATATCAATTTAAAACAAGTGTGGTAATGTGCCAGTCGCATTTAATTTTACTGCCTTTTCTTCCGTACAGAGCTGTCATTAGGGTTATAGGTATGTGTTTAAGATGCCTCCATGCACTGCAGAGGGAATAAATGTGTCCGCTGGGCACTCGCCAGTGGAGAGATGGTGATAAACAGCAGCAACTGGAGACAAAGCCAGCAAGCAACCTCAGAGAGACAGAAGGAGCCACAGATAAATGGCACGTCCCTGGATGCAGCTTCCTTAGCAGCAGAAGGACTTGGGTTTATGCCCTTGTTGTGTATTAGCAGAGGTGGCAACAGGTACAGGAGGCGTGAGCCCGCCTTGTAACTGCTCTCTGCGAAGAAGGTTCTTCCCAGCTGTATGAATTAAGGGGCTGGATGAGGCCAACACTTAACATCTAAACCCTGGCACGCGTTTAGCGGAGAGAGATCCATCAGTTATTGCCTTGTTTCAGCAAAACAACCCTGCATAAGTGAGGGAAAGCTGCGATCTTTTTGCATGTCTTCTCACATGATGCCTTAGTGCAATTCCTATTAGTGCTAATGGGGTAATTGGCTCCCCTCAAGGTGAACTCCCTATAATGCATCCACATAACTTGATTTGAGAGTGTAAATCCTATTAGCCTGAATGGCGATCTTTTCTGCCTCTAATTTACCTATTTGATCCTGCGAGCTCCAACAGCCGATCTCGTCTCCCTTTGAAAGCGATAAGTGGGCATCTGACTTCCGCTAAATGGTGTTTGCAAACATTGCTGGTGCTGTCACACCTCGGGCACGCTGCCCTGCTCCGTGGCCCCCCTGAGCCCGCCTTTCCAAACATCTGTGCACAAGGGATGCTCTGCCGGGCCGCCAGCGAGCGCCTGCTTTTCGTCCGGCTCCCCGGGGCAGCCCCAGCTCCGGCCGCATGTGGCGGCTGCGTGGCTGCATCGTGCAGCCCGGGCAGGAGACGGTGCTCGGGGCTCCCCGGGGATCTGGAGGCTCCCCAAGGATCTGGAGGCTCTCCGGGAGGGTGGTGTGTGCCAGCAGCGCTGTGGTGCTGGCGGCAGAGCCGCTGCTTGGTCCGCCGGCGGCCGCTCCCGTGGGATACAGGGCATTTGGAGATTGCGATAAGCAATGAATGAGAATGACAAGGGAATGATGGCTTCTTTGCTGCAGCCTTCCCTCTCTGCCATATACTGAGTCCATGCCTCATCCTAACTGTGCTCCTTGATTTTCTCCCCTCTGTTTAGAAAGTTACCCAAGGAGCTCAGCTGTGACTTATGTACCTAAATAAAACAAAGCATATTCAAAGCACACAGCTCCTCTGCAACCTTGGCATTTGGTTCATCCCACCTACCTAGTAAATAATCATAAGGAGCAAAGGAATACTCAGAAAGCAGGAAATTGGTTTTGCAAACTTGTGGGGGAAAAAAGGTGAAAGGCTGCCTAGAAACATTTCCCACCAACTCTGTGTCTGCTAGCAACAAGGAGAAATATTTGAGCACCTCACTGAGGATGTAAGAAAATCTTTTCATGGTGGAGGATCTGAGTGAAGATCAAGGGTTGCTTTTATTTAGTTGTTAATGTCTTGATTTGTTTCCAACCAAAATAAGTAGGGTAGAGGATAAACCAATGGGCTCTTGATTGTCCTTCTGCAATGTGGGGCTGGAAGCCAACTGGCAATGACTCCTCGGAAGGTACCCTCATGGACACGGCACCAGACACCTCTCTGGGTGGAATACACTGCCGATGAAAGGATGATTTCTTTTCCTGCTCTGCCTCGTAAGAGGATATTCTCAATTCTCCACATGTGAAGGGAAGATGGGTCCCTCCCGTGGGGAATGTTACTGCTGGCCACCACTTCCTCTCTGAAAGCCCCATTTGAAAAGGAGGAAATAGTTGGTGGAGGAAGTTCCTGAAAAGGAATCTTTCAAATCCTTATTTTTGTCAGGTTTTTTTACAGGGGACACCCAATACAATGGAAATAATTGGTAGGGCTGCCTCAAGTGATGGAAAAATTGCAGAAAACTGCAAAGAGTGTGACAGCAAGAAAACCAGCTTATTCTCCATTTATTGTACAATATTTATCATCAACCCGTTTTGTATATTTTGCTTTCTTTTGTGTAATCTTATCATCACTGGGGTTGAAAACGATGTAATTTTTGCTCCTTTGAGTAGTTGCCAAAAAAGCACTTACGTTGGAGTATTAGTGTATCATTTGGCTAGCACATCACATAATGGTTTTTTTACAGCAAGTATTTAGCCGTGTTTTCATCCTGTGGGAAAGAATGATGGGTCTGTTTTGTGAAAATAAGAGCTTGTGGCAATGTGGACATGCAAGAGATAGAAACATAATGCAACAAATTAGTTTCAACACAGAGAAATGAAGCAGTCCAGGCTCCATATACATTCAACAGTGCTGGTTTCTTTCTGTCTCTTTTGTCTCTCCCTTTTACTCTTATTCTGAAATGCATGTTGGATTTTATGGGAGAACTTTGCAAGCAGAAACTATTTGAATTCAATGAGCTGTCTACTTGATTTGGGCATGAAGATGATGTTATACTGGCATACATATGTATGTTCATGCAATCAATGTATATATATATAGGTAAAAATAGCAATTATAAGCACATAAGAGAGAGAGAGAGAGAAAGAGAGAGAGAGTAGTTGTTGATACCAAGTAAGTATGACAAAATTCACCCTTTTTTTAAAACCCAATGCAAGTTCATGTTGTTATAGTAAGAACTAAATAGGTTTTATTATAGTCTGGACATATACTTTAGGTTTTGGCAACAGAAGCTGTACCACGAAGCAAAATAAGTCTGATCATTCTAATTTCATCTCAGACAATGAAGACCTGGAACAAAATGTAATTTGCCTTTACATGCTTAAGAAATAATTAAGCAGTTAATCATTGCAGTTTGAGGTGATCCCATCATATCCCTCCCAAATAGTGGTTAAGGGAATCTCTATTATAATCTTAAACCCAACATTAACTTGCAAATCATTCATGCTGTGATCCCCATCTTTCAAATCTATATGTTTTACAACCTGCCCTAAATAATGGTCAATCTCACCTCTGTCAGAAAAACGTTAGAGTTGCTGTTTTAAAGTTCTCCCTTTCTTAAACTTTATTTATTAAAATATCCCAGAAAGTTGTGACCAAGATTTCTATTTCTTAGTATGAAAAATTCACCAAATTATCTCCCAGCATTTGCCATATAACTGTATAATCTGTTTGATGTTCACCTTCCTTTATTCCAGCAGGCACTTACCCATTTGTGCAGTTACATCCACATTTGTGTTTTGTCATGTCTGAATTCAGACCGGGAGTCTGGAGATGCCAAGTACGTGCCTAACTTATGCAAAAAGGAGTGGAGTTGAGCATATGGCTGCATGGCTCCTAGGTGGAAAAAAAAAAAAAAAAAAAAAAAAAAGAACCTTTAAAAAATTTTTTTG
>VYXF01008053.1:215584-275116 GCA_013397295.1 Polioptila caerulea | reverse complement strand
GGGAAAAAAAAAAAAAAAAAAAAAAAAAAAAAAAAAGGCCATTTAGCAAATTTATTATGGCTTTATAGCTAGTTATCATCACTAGTTGTACTAAAATACAACTAAAAAGATTCCATAGCCGAGACTTCATGATGGACTAGACCTTTTCCCTGTCTTCCTGTTGCTGATTTACAGCCTTCCATAACTTCCAAAAACATCTACGAATTGTTCTTTGGAAACCTTTCATCCTGAAGGATACTGGGAAACCACACAGCCCATGGGTGTTGGCTGAGTCAGGGTGCTCAGAACCTGCCCTTTGGGTGTCCAGGCTTTTCCTTTGAGTTCAGGGCTTTTATTGTAAGGAAAACATGCTTAAGAAGGGGTTCTCCAGACCACCTTAGTACTTCAGGATTACCCTGCTTTGAAAACCTGGAAAGCCCCTGCTACACTACCACAAATGAGTCATTAGAAAAATGAGATGGGAGAGAGGGAGGATGAAGATTCTTCTGCAACCCCAGTAAGGAGCTGCGGCTTGCGGGAGGAAGATGCACCCAGTGTTTTCCAAACATTTGATTTCCTAACCAAGGAAGTGAGCAGAGCTTCACCTCCCCTGTGCTATTTGAAGAGTGATTAAAGCAAAGGAGAGAAGGTGAGTCAACAGTGACTAAAGACGATGCATAAATTCCTGACAAATGGCTGGCAGGGGAGACACAGAGCAGAAACCTGAAGCAGCCTGGTCTTACTTTGAGCAACACTTTATCTTCACTGAGATGTCACCACTATGTTATATCATTCCCTCCCCAGGTATGGCCACGGGAGAACAAGACCTTCCCACAATGGGACAGCACAAGCCACTGGGATATTTTTCATGGTTGCCTTGGTGGTGCCATTGGCCATAACAGCAAAAGATTTGGGGCAGGAGGTGTAACACAGAGAGAAGAGCTGATAAATTACTTTTGCAATAGTGTGATGGAGTGAAGCCCACCAAAAAATGATAGGTGAGATAAGAGTTTGTTCATGAGCTGTGTGCTGCCAGAAGGGCATAACCAGGCACTAAGATAGATGGGAGCAAACTTGCCACACTGGATTTTTTGGAGTGCTTGTGTTACCCTCGATAAAAATCTTGTTGGTATTTGGAGCAGAATACCTCTGATAGACACTTAGCCTGGCTCTTGCTACACTCTTCCATTAGTGCTAAAATCTTAGCATAAAGTTATTCTTGCTCAAAAGGAAAAAAAAAAATGGCCTGGATACATCTCCTAAACTTTTAGGCATTATTTTCCAATATCCATGCAGAAATTACTGTTCCTAGTGAAGCTGAGCTCCTTCGGGGTTCCCTGTCCTTTTGTGCCAGCCATGTGTCAGCTGCTGTTAAGCCCTATGCCCTGCTGAGGCCTCCCCATGTGGATTTCCCTAAATGTGCAGCCTGGACACAGCAGTGACCATCACTGCAGGGCTGCACACACCCTGAGCCCTCCTTGTCAAAGTCTCCAGAAGGAATTGTGCAGAAAGAGCACTAAATAAAGTGTAAGCTCCTAGAAGCAGCCTTTCTTTTCCTTTCTTGCTTTCTTTTAGGGAGAAATACCTCCTTACCCCCAGTGAATTCATACAGACTTTTAGAAAAAAAAGCTCTTTCGTAGGGTCTTGTAAGTGGCAGGAGCCAAAGGGCTCTGCAGAGCCTTGTGTTGCAGTCAGAGTTCAAAAAGGGGAGTTCCCTTGAGAGGGAAAGAGTGGTTTTCTTGTTTAATGCTGTCTCTTGTTTAAACTTAAAGATTTGAATAGCCCATTTCTCTTTTTGCTGGGTTTTTTTTTTCTGAAAATGTTTATCTTCATGTCTGAAATATTTTGTGAGCTTTGCTTTCCCATCCCTGTAAAGGGTGTCTCTTAGGTAAGTTCTTGTTTCTTGCATTTTCCATCTATAATTGCAGAGATGTAAGAGAAAGAATGTGCATTTTCATAGAACAGTTATTTGACATGAAGTTATGGTAAATGTATTTGCTCTGCTTGTTTCCTATTTGTATTGACTTTCCATTCATATCCTGGCACACACATGCATATATATGTATATGAGTATGGCTGGCAACACATAAAACAGGCTAATGGCAGAGAATGTTGAGGGGTGAGGGGCAGCTTTAAACTCTTTTTTGTGTGTTTTCCTAAATTTTTTGACCACCTAAATGGGCACGTCACAGGTATGTTTGCTAGGAGCCAGATGAAGGATTTAAAGTTCAGTTTTCAGATGACAAATGCCGCAGTGGGTGATGCAAGTCATGAAAATTAGTTGCAGAAAATTAAAAAAAATGTTTCCAAAACAATTGCAGACTATTTGCTTGCTGTTCACAGGGAGAAAGCAGAATTCATTAAATAAATAATTTGATCCAAATGATTTGTCCAGTTGTTGAAGGAGCTAGCAGGATGTCAGGACTTGTGAACTGGTTTGGTTACAGCTATAATGATGAGGAATTCAATGCAGAAAAACAGAGGGGTTTTTAGAAGCAATTCCCAAGATGCAATATTGTTTTCTTTAAGTTTCTGAATGAGTGTTGCTGAACACTGGGACTGATGAGCTCAGCAGAGAGCTCAAGGCTGGCCACCACAGCAGGCAAGGAACACTGGGGCTGTGCACACCCTGTGCAAGGGTGTCAGGAGAGCTTCTCGTGGTCCTCTCGGCTGCAATTCAGAAAATATCTCTCATCCTTTTCCACTTTGAAAGTGCAAAGGGATGACAGAAAGTGCTCAGAGGGTTGTTGGTGCTACTCCTTTGGGGGCGGCTGGCATGGGGTTGCTGGCTCTGCTGGTGCTCTGCATGCTACAACCTCACCACCTGTGTTGGTAAGAAAAGGCCTTTCCAGTCTAAAAATAAGTCTAAAACTCCAGCTGGCGTCTGGAGTCTGTTTGTGGGAGCGTGTGTCTGATACGTGATTTGAACTTGATTGCGAGGGCCCTGTAACCCCTCCCGGAGCGCTGCTGCCACCCTGGAGCCAGCTCCCCTCTCCCCCAGGTGTCCAGGCTCTTCGTGCACCTGGGCCCCGCAGTCCAGGCACCTCCAGCTCCTCATCCCCGTCCAGAGATGACTCACAGCACCTTCCACCCTTTTAACTCCCCTACCACTGCTTTGCATGTAGCTACTGAAACTTGACACTGATGATGATGGGCAAGGGAAGGTGGAGATCTGTTGTTTCCAAGAGTGAATCTTAACTGCAAAAGCTTGGTGTTTGCAGCAGAGCACTTCGGGAAAGCTGTTGCTCTTAGCTGTTGGTCTAAGCAGCCTTAGGATGCTGCTGTTATTAATGGATGCAACTTCAAATTCATTTTTGGATCTTACAATCCTTGCCTGGAAACTTTTGAATCTGCAGTGTTGACAAGGAAATCATGAGGAGAAATTTTTCCTTGTGAATTGCTCATATGTGCTGGATGGGGCCTTTCCTCATCCAGACTTTTGATGCACCACCTAGTGAGATGAAAATGGTACCAACAGGGAGATGGACAGATGAGTTTCAGTGTTGATCCCATCACCAAAAAACTGATGCACAAGCCAGACTGTAACTCTGCTCGTGGTACTGGCTGAGGAGGGTTTCAATACAGCTTGGATAAACTATGTCCATCTTGGTCCTATTTTATAGCATGGAAATAAGAGTGGGTTTGGAATATGTAGTTGGAAAACCAGGTGCAGCATTGATCCAATTTCCATTTTATTCAAATAATCAGACCTTAGAGAAGGGGTTCTAAGGGAAACGGGTTTGGCAAGCAATGAGAAGAGGCCCAGTCAAATTTCTGCAGTACCAACAAACTCCCCTGGCCTTCCACATATTTCAGAACCATCTCTCCAACTCAGGGACCCCCTTGGCTATGGGTTTTCTGTGTCACAAAGGCTGGCTCTGGCAAACATTTTTAGAATCACCATCTGTCAGCTTTTCCTTCAGGGATCCCCATTTACAATAGCTTGTATCCAGGCCATGTGCAAATCCCACTGGGCTGAAACTTGGCCCTGCACAAGGTTGGCCTGGATGCAATTAACAAACACAAAATTTATTCAATTTAGTTTGGCCAAAAATATAAGATTCTTTTGTTTGCAGATGCTAAAGTTTAGATGCCTTTCCAAACTTATCAAGGACAAGGGAACCACTTTGGAGAAAATAACAGCCAACCAACCACTTTGGAGAAAATAATAGCCAAGCCCAAAGTCATCCTAGAACTCAAAATATACTGGAAACCTATGCACAAAGTAGTTTGTGAAGCTTGGAAACAAAGTTCATTTTTCCTGATCCATTTTTGCTGCCGTCTTTGAACTTCCTTGCTCTAACTGGCCTCTAGATAGAAACACTGAAGTATCAGAAGAAGAAGACCAGTCTTTGTGGCATCTAGGGGGGGTACAGCAGGAAGTATCAGAAATCTTCTGGGAATTTTTCAGTTCCAGGAGATTTGGAGAAATATTTGACCCAAATCCCTGAGTTTAGGGGTTAGGACTGTCTTGGGAGCATGTCTAAACTGCTTTGGTCTGGAGATATGGCTAGAAATTTTGTAAGATCAAGATCTATCTCTCTTGATTTTCCACCCAGGCTCTCCAGTTTTTAGGTCTTATCTGCCAGACTCAAGCATGATAACCCCCCTGGTATCTCATTTGTCTGTCTCAGAAAGACCAAGGGCTGAGTCAGCCTTTGCATCTTTTTTTCTCAATTCTCACCAATGTGCCAGACCACCTAATTTATCCCTATCCTCCATGCAGGTACCCCACAGAACTGCTCTCTTGGACTTGTGCTTCCTTCAAGCTTCCAAGTCCTGCCTGCTCCCCTGGCACTGGTCCAGGGAGGCTGCAATAATTCTTCCTGAGCTAAAGGGTGGAATGAGGCTGAAGGGTCCTCTGCACATACCCAGCAGCAAGCAGGCCTTGTACAAAGAGCAGATGCAGTGCATGGCATTAAACAGTTGCATACAAACACCCCCAGACTGTGTTACTGCCAGAGTTAATGCTGGAGTATCTGTAAAGTCGAGTTGGATTAGTTAAAGGGAGGGTGCCCCAGCCATCTCCAGTGAAGCAACACCCAGAGGCACTGGGGATGTGTGGCCACCCCTTCTCCATACTTCCCAAACCTCCCTGCCGTTAGAGGCAGGGAAGCAGATCAGGTTTGATAAACCCACCCAGTGCCCCCTGCAGCAGCCAGCCCGCCACTGTCAGAGGAGATAGTGTGCTGCTGGCATGCTCTGAGTATGCTGTTAGTATGCTGGGGCTGTGCAGCTCCTCTGCCATCTTCATTCACCTTAGAAATGTGAAGTTTGAATGGTTTATCTCTATTAATCACCAGCTCAAAAAGCTTTGTGCACCAAGGGCCACAGATAATTAACTTCACTATACTGCTTGTCTTATCAGTATCAACCTCTTGTCCTCCTGTGAAACAGTTAAAACCATCAGCCCCTTTTTACTTTTCCATTTAACTCTAATGCTTTAACACTGATGTTCTAAATGGCCCTGCTATTCATACTTATTAGACAAACCTTTCTTTCTGCATCTCTTATATTTTTTGATAATTGGCCATGTATGTTTCTAAGGGGATCAACAGCTTTTCATGCCACTATACTGGTAATTAAAGATTTCTCAGAGTCTTTCAGATTTCTCTTTACCTTCTTTTCTTTGATAAGTATAATTTGCTGTTTAATTGAGGAGGGAGGGGGGGAGAAAACTGGTAGTAGCAATAGGGTGACTGCATAGGAAAAGGTTTTGTTTAACAAAATTCTCTAATTTTAAAAAGTCTACATTGTTTCCTATTTTTGTCCCTTTTCTTGCTGAAACTACTGTAAAATGTTATAACAGTCCAGCAAGAGGAAAGGGGTAGGCATGACAGAGAAGCCACACAGGGCTCCCTAAGGGCACCATCCTGCATCTACAGAGGATAAAGAGGATTTCAGACAACCTGTTGGACCTTTTCCCAGCTCTAGCCAGAGGTGAGTTCCACTGTGCCAACAGAGAGAAGATGCTGGGTCTGGAAGAGCCCCATTATTTCCATGGCCATCTCTGCTTCCCTAGACATTGCCTGGCGTGGGAGCCTTGAGTCAATGTTATGGGGGGAGGATGAGATGTGGAATACAGAAACTCTGCTGCTGTGACAGCCCATGTGGCTCTGTTTGCACAGGTGTGGCCATCTGAGCTCAGAGGTCCCAATGCCTTCAGTCTTCACTAAAGCTACTCTGAAAAATACTACTCAATACCTGCTGTTTTAATTCTTAAATTGATTCACTCATCCCATGTACATAGGTTACATGCCATAAGTGACATTAATGCTTTTGTGGGACATACCTAGTGCATGCTTCTAAACCCCAGTTCCCAGAGGTGTGTGATGGGAGTCTCTTTAGCTTTCCTTCAAAACAAAACATTTATGCAGTTGAGCAGAGAAGGATGGAAGTGTGACTCCAATGCCCTGGAACAATTTTACAGAAAAAGTAATCCAACACTGTGTTTCCAGACCTCTGATTTTTACAGCACCTCTTAGTGGAGGGGAGCTGAGGGAAGAGTGAAGAGCTGATTCACATTTTTGACTGTTGGATATGGGCAATGTGGTGTTGTGCTCCTCCAGTCACTGTGCAGTGACCATTTCTTATCAGTTCTAGTGTTGAATTGCAAACCAAGTTCATGCAGAAGTCATTAACTTATTTCTTGAGTGAAGAATTCATACAACCTGTGATCTATTCTGGGATTATTCCACAACTGGAAAGGAGGAAGAAAAAGGCTGGTGGTGCCTCTGTTGTGAATAATTCATCCCATCCTACCAGCCTGGGTGCTAAGTGACCCCTTTGCTCTGCCCCTACCCGGGCTGGGGAGGAGGGCGGGATGCCTCCCCTGTCTCCGTTAGCTGCTGGGGTTAATAGGGGCACTCAACACACACAAGCACACTCTAAGCAGGGTCAGGGGGCAGCCAACACATTGTGACCTAAAATTTGACAGCTTTTACTTATTTCATGTTAGGTGACCCCGTTTCTCTTTGGGCAACTGCCTTGCCCAGTGCCTGTGCCTGGGGTGCACAGTGCTGCAGGAGCCTGGCTGGTCCCCTCTGAGTACTGGGGACAGCAGTGTCCCCTTGCACAGATGCACTCTTCGGCCTTATATTCCATATCCCAAATTGCCACCCAGTATCACAAGGGGAAATGGAAAGTAAGAGCAGCTGTTGAGTGACCAGCCCCCACCTCTGCCATCTCAAGATGCTTAAAGATGCTCATTTGTAGATAATTTGTATTTTATCCCACCAGGTCCTGGTGCTGCAGCATGACAACCCTTTCCAGCTCAACACAGGGCCCTGATGGCATCTGGGCTGCTGAAACACCCGGGACCTGACCCTGGTCATGCTCACGTGTTACCACCCATCTCATCCAGAGATTTATTTTTGGTAACTGCAGTGTAAATAGAGGTAAGATCTCTTCTTGTGCTCCAACCAACATCCCTGAGAATTCTCACTGATGCTTCAGTTTTCTCCCCTTCCCCTGAGACAAGGCTTTGAGGGCAATTCTCTTATCTCAGCTTGTTTTGTTTTGGTATATTATGTGGCAGAGTGTCTCGAGCTGTCTCTCCTCTTTCCTCCTTCCCAGTTGTCTGTCTTCCTCCATCACTTTGTCACCCTCAGCTGCTTGTTAGTCTCTCTGTTTTCCTCCTGGTCCCTAGTTGGTCCATTTGTCATTTTTCCTCAGTAGTCCATGCTCCTTCCTCTTCCACTTCTTCTCTGCCTTGTGTTTCTCCCTTGTTTCTCTCTTTCATTTTTTCCCCCCTAGTGTCGGAACTTCTTTCTTTGATTCCCCCCCTCCACCTCCCACCCTTTATAGTGCTGTTATCTGTGATTTTGGCAAAGAGCACATTTATTGGGGAGGAATATCCCCATGGCAACACAGCAGATGGTGACTTTTGATTAACTTGGCTTTTTTTTTTTTCCCCGACTGCCAAATCACAATCCGTCTTTGAAATTAAATCAGGCTGTGATAGCATCAGTTGTTCTGGAGAGGGGACGAGAGAGAAACAAGACTAAAGTATTACAGCAGGAGCCAGGATGTAATGCAAATTCATGTTTTTTAACCCCAGCAATAAAAACCCCTGTTCGTTGTGGGAACGGAAGGGACCACAAGAGAGGGAATAATAAAATAAAAAAATTAGATTAAGAAAATGTTATCACCCTACATGGTCTCCTCACTTTGACCACGCTGGAACGTGTGTCTCTGTAACACCAATGTCACTCCTTGCCAAGTCACTTGATGCTGTTGGGCCTCATTCTGCAGCTGCTTAAACACAATTGAGGGTTTTCCTCATGCCTTGGGTAGTGGGAAGAGGCCAGCTTCTTAACTGAGCAGTTCAAGCAACTATTTATTTACAGGAGTGCGGTGTCCAAAGTGGGAAGGAAAGAATTTGCAAGCAGCAGGAGGAAGGCAAGAAAGCAGCTCCTGGAAGGCATTAGAGGGAGGCGAGAGGAATTCAGTGTAAAGTGAGGAAGCAGAGGAGCTGGAAAGGTTGGATGGCATCACTGAGCCAAGATGCTGAGTGATCAAGGGCATGGGAAAATGAGGAGCTCTCTGTAGTGGCATCAGGGAGGTCTGAGCCTGGGGAAGGAAGGGCACAAAGTTCTGCCAACCACAAAGAGAGAGTTACAGGGCATAGCCCCATGGAAGATGGGAAAGCAGATACTGAAGTCAAACAGTGAAGAATTTTCTTTAATGCTTGAGAAGTGGGTGGTACTCTAGTCCCATGAGTCCCAAACTCCCTTGCCTGGTGCTTTTTGGAGGTGAATGCAATTGAGTGCTAATTGTAGCCAAAGGAGGGCTTGAAAATGAAAGCTGGAGGAGATGACTAATGACCCAGTTCATGGGTCAGTTCAATTTCATGGGAGCTTAAATGTTGTCTCAGGCTGGAAAGCTGCTGGACACTATCTCCAATTACTGATGTTCCCCACACAGGAAGTTACAAAGTGGTTGTCTGGTCTCAGCACTGACTCCTGTGGATGCAGTGAGTTTAGCAGTTATGGCTGAAGGCAAATACATTTGGTCTTGGTGGGGTTCAGATGAGTTTTATCATAGAATCCCAGAATACACTGAGATGGAAGGGATCCACCAGGCTTATTGAGTCCAACTCCTGGCTCTGCACAGGACATTCCAACCATCACACCATGTGCTTGAAAGCAAAGTCAGAAACAAAGTGCCTCAGGGGTTAAAACCCCTTCCTCTCTGGGGTTGTCGCATGGTATTTTCTGGTACTGCGGAGTGCAAGCACACAGGAGCACTTGGCACACATTGTGTCAGCCTTGGGACACTCACACTGTCACTAGACTCTCTTCTGCCTTCACAAGGAGGCTCTAGCTTTTCATAACAGCCTGATGAAAATGGTTTTTTATCTGCTGCTCTTAATGTAGCATTCAAACGTGTACCCTTCTGAAAAACTTTGAAGATACAGGATTGTCCTGTCCCTTACATTAAAAGAAATAACAGAGAAGCTCCCACTACAGTTTCTGAGAAGCAGTTCATATTTTCTTACTCACTAGGAGATCTGGGCCACAACCATGTCTCTCCCACTGCTTATTTTTAGTCAAACTGGTACTTGTTCCTGCTTAGCTGCGGGTGACTCCGTAGGTTCTTAAGTTCTTCCAGGATAAGCTTTGTCCAATAGATAAAATTTTGCTGCTGATGTTGTTTCTTCTGTTCGAGATCTCAGTTCAGGAGTGTTTTGTGTATGCCACGTGTTAGATCTGATGTTCTTTGAGGAGAAGATAAGATTTGGGTGCAGGAGATGAATCAGGTAGGGATGCCACTGGAGCTTAATTGGCAAGAGATATTGCAGGACCTGAATCTTTCCTGTGAGGCACAGGCACAAGGGAGAGCTCCAGTCTGCAGGGGTTTGTGTGTTGGTGGGAAGCATCAGAGGAGGGTTTTGTGAGCACAGTGGGGTCTAAACTGCTGTTTAAATCTCAGTTTGATAGACAGGAGTATCTAACACATGGCTCATTCTGTTTAGATGGCAATCCTACTTCAGACAAGCATTTGTGGCTGCTGGGTGCTGTTTCTCCCCATTTTGGTCAGATTGTCATTTGGTTTTGTGTCCTGGGCACCTTGCCAGGGTCTGTCTTTCCCCACATCTCCCGTTGCCGTTCACCAATGCCTTGTAATCATGCTCTTCCCTTGCGTGCAGCCCCCAGGGTGGCTGGCATCCAGCGTGCCAGGGTGTAGAACCACATGCCACGTGCCTGTGCGCTGGCTCTGCCCCCTGGTACTGTGGTGCCCCGGTAACCTCCAGCGGGGTGTGTGAGCCGCTGATGGACAGAAGCCAGGCCTGCCCTGCGGCATGCCCTGCTCAGCTCAGCCCCTTGGCTCAGCACACACGTCCCGAGGGTCCCAGCAGGGCGAGCGTGGGGTCTGTGGGGCTGCGATCCAGCCCGCAAGCCGCACGAAGCAAAGCGGCGGCAGCGCCGCGACGGAGCGCCCCAGCCTCTCCGGCTTGACACCACGCCGTTATATATTGATGCCATGACACCAAGGCTCAAAATAGCATCAGGACAATTTGATTTCCTGCAGATCTCAGGATGGGGTCATAAAAACGGAGACTGTTCTGGAGAAATGGGATAGGGTGGAAATGTTCGTAGTGACATCACTGCCACTTCCATGCCAATGGCCTCCTACTGCTGCAAACATGTGATTGTGATTTTGCTGCACGCTCCATCAGAGAAGTGCCAGACTGGCCGGGGAGGGAGAGAGAGGGAGAGAGCAGAAGGGGCGGAAATATTCTGTTCTTGTATCGCAATTCAAATATCTGACAACAGCCTTGCAGCCCAGGGTGCTGACTGCTCAGGAGTGGGACCACAGAGCTGAGACTGTTCCCAGATCAGCGGAGCTCATGGCATTGCAGCAGCCTAACTGGGGGCTGAATAAGGACCTTAATTTTATGGTGGAGGGTCTTGGTCTGATTGGTGTGCTTCAGTGGAGATATGGGTGGTCTTGTGCTCACTCTTCCTCACTCCCCATTTGCTTCTAATGTTACTTTTCTTGGCAAGAAAATCCTACAGGCCTGAAATATGCCTACAACAGCAACGGCAGAGCTGTTGTAGCCATATTTCAGGCCATTATAGGGAAGAACAGATCTGTGTTGGAGTTTCACCCATGAAGTAGAGAACAGCAGGGAGGGATTTAAGTAGCTGGGGATACAGGAGGAGAGAAAGGAGAAATGAAAGGGAAGAAACAGAATTCATCACCAAAAATAAAACTAGATTTTGTCTGAGGATGTTGCAGGGGGAAATCTCATGTCAGTTGCTCCACAAACAGCACTGAAAGCTGCAAAGCCCATCTTGGTTCCATCCTTCCCAAGCAATAGCCAGTGGAGATCAGCCCTGGATGTGTCCAGCACATGTAACCTTGGGGGGCTGCGGAGGGGAGCAATATCTGCAGGGACACGGGCAAGCAAAGGGATCCAGCTAATGCACCCATCTATCAGATTAAGCTGTCAAAACCCAAACCACTTCCATCACTGTCTGAGGGGAGACTCTCATTCTCTGCTTAATGGGATGTCTGTCCTGTTGTTGTCACTCCAGGGAGAGGGGCCGCTGCCACCACAGTGTGCAGCCGGCTGTGAGTTTAAAATCCTATTAAACAGGGACTAACAGTTGGGGAAAAAAAAAGCAGGTATCCCCTAGTGGGGATTTAAAGATGTTTAGACATAATTTGATTTTCCAAGGAGATGTCATTATTGTTAAACAGTTGCCCAGTTGATATGTTCAAGTTGTTGGCTGTAATTGCTAAAATTAGCAGGTCTGCATAGAGCAAAGGTCAGTCGGTTAATATCGTGATTTAGTATTTTATGAAGTAATTCCAAATGCTTTTATGTATGTTTTTGTTTTTGCAGCCTAAGCCCACATTAAAGTAGTTGTGGGCCCTGCTAATAAAATAATGACTCAGCCTCTCAGCACAGGCTGCTGGCTGCACTCGGTGGTGGAGCTCGAGCCACCCTCGCTCCCTGCTCTGCCGGGTGCCCCAGGCAGCCGGGGCCACACGCTTGGCTCTGGAGCTGCAGTCACAAGAGAGGCTCCCAGCTGCCCCCAAGTGTGACATCTTCAAGCAGAGCTGGTGCTGGAAATGAGCCCATCAAGCCCAGCAGCGACTGGAAGGATGATGGGTTGGTTTCCATCTGCAGCTAAGCACAAGGGTGTGCAGCTGGTACCCCTGGTCCTCATAGGAGGATTGACTGCATGTGCAAGTGCATGCAAGCACCTTCAGCTATGAACACACCTGAAAGACTCACCACTGACCAGGCAAGGTCCCAAAATACAGGTTTTTGGAGGGAAGAGGCATTTTTGGAAGAGGAACAGAGACCTGGAATTGGGCAAGGCAAAGACTCACAAATTTATGTTGTGGCTGGTTGGACATCTGGTGCTGCCTCCTCTGGTGCTGCAGCTGCTAAATGGCATGAGAAAAAGTTTATAAAAACTCCTTAAAGGCATTGGTGTTTTGTTAGCAGCCTCAGTGTTAGTCTGATCCAATGTCCTGGGACAGAAAAGAGTTTGCTTCCAAGGCAAGATGTGTTGGGGTTCACTTACAGAACTTACAGAATGGATTGTATCTCTGTTATTTACTATAACAGAGATGGAAGCCAGTCCAGGGGTGGTCTGGGCACACCTGGCAGATTTCTTGCTATTACAGGAATGTAGGACTTTACTAATGCAGATTGACCTGCACTCTTACCACCAGACCTTTATGATCTTGGTATTGGTTTGTTTGTGTTTTTTTGTAATCTCAGATACTTAGCTCACGGAAAATGCTTCAAGGTGCTCTGTGGTTTGCAGTGAACAAAAAGAAATGGAAGAGGATCTGCAGGTCCTCCTGGACTCAACACTTTCTGAGTGAGCTGGGTCCCTTCCCAGTCTGTGTTCCCTTATTCTTTCCAGGTTTGGGTATGTGCAGCTGCCAGAGCTGCCCCAGGAGATCCCTCCTACTGCAAGCAGCAATAGACACCCTCTGACCCTTTCTTTCAAGGGATGGAAAGAGGAAGAACTTGATCTTTGGTGCTGCTTTAGATACCAACACAGGAGATGGAACCACTGACTCAAGGCAAGAATTATCTAAGATGTATATAAACATGCATACCTTTGTCCCAGGTCAAGAAATATTGATGTGCATAAATAAATATCCCATTAAAGACAAGACTGAAGCAAAGTTTTAGCCCTGGGAAGCTGAAAAGGTTAAGGAGCTGGGAATTCAACTCTGGTCCAGATTTCCAAACATGCTATTTTGATCAAAAACCATTTCAGTTTCCAACCCAAAACGTGCAGTTTGATTTTTGTTGTTGTTGTTGTTTGTTTGTTTGCTTGTTTGTTTTATTTGTTATGGGTTTTTTTTTACCTTGGACTTCCTCTGAGGCAGCATAAGGAAAAATTTAAGAAGCCATCTCTCATTAATATGGTGCCTACAGGAGAAGTATCAGTAGAAATATTGACTTGTGTTTGCTCTGATCAAAATAATCTTTCTGTATCAAGCCCCTTAAATATTTGCAGTTCTCAAAGTCCCAATGTCTGCAGGACAGTTGGTGGCTTCCAAACTGGAGGAGCAGCAGACACAGTTTGTCCCTGCATGGAGGTTTTCCCTGGTCCCATTGCCACTGGACTCCTTCCACACACCCAGCATGCAGTTAAGCTTCCACTTGCTGCCCAGTGCTGTGTTTTCCTCACTGGGAGAGGGGCTTAACAGCCCTTAGCATAACAAATACTGGTTTTGTCTGTTTTTCCAAGCTGGACATGGGACATGGCATCAATTGCTAAGAACGGTGATTGGTGATTAAAGATACATTTGTCTTTACAAAGAAAAAGGCTTTGAGGAGGGGGTGGCAGCATTCTGGCTAATTTAACTTATTGGTTAATGCTCGGAGTCCTTTACTAGCAACACTAACTCCCAGTCTCCTTCAAAGCACAGGAGTCTGTTATTCCCATTTTCTAGCAGAGGAAACAGATGCAAAGACCTGCCCAAATGCAGGCAGCAAGTGCAATCTGGATTAGAGTGAAAATGTCCCTGAAAACTAGTTCCAGTCTCCAGGGAGACATCACTGGGCAGGGAAAGCTGGGAAACTCAAGGGGATGTAGCGTGGGACCAAAAACAAGAGGTGTGTAAGATTCCAAACGCTTAAGGTGATCTGGCCAAGCAAGAAACAAGGCTCAGCAGTTCATGTCAGCCCTGGGGAGGGTGGAAACGCCAGGAGCGCGTTCCGGAGCTCAGTGGAGGACAAGAGCAGCATGCTGGCAGGCTGTGCAAGAAATGCATTGTGAACTGGCTCCTACAGCTGTGAGCAAACAATGAGGATGGTAAAGCACCATCTAAGTCTTCACATCCAGCTTTGCACAAAGAGAGAGCTAGACTCAGCCCCCTGGAATCTGTTGGCTCATGGTTAGAATTTAGCTCTTTGTGTTTGAACGACTCCAGGCAGAGAGGGAATATAGATTGTCCCAGTCCGAAAGCCAAATTCACCTTTTCCCTGCTCACTTTCAGCCCTTGAGCTATGCAGTACTTCCATCAGGGTCTCTGGTCATAATTTGCATGACGTTCTCAAGAAAGCCCCAGTTTTCTTTTACAGTTGAAGGAAGGACATTTTCTTTCTTCCTTTGTTTCTTTTGTATTACATTCTCTCTCCTCTAGGCTCTCCATGTCCCACTGACCCCTGCCAACCTTCTTGGCCATATATAAAAACTTTTTTTCAATGGATATGCATCTTCTCAAACACCAAATGTAGGAAGAATATTCTTCACTTAGTGTCAGAATTGTGTATGAGAGTCACCCAAGGGTTTATTCATCCAGCTGGTAAACTTTTTTAACACTGGTATCTCAAGAGTAGGAAGGGAACCTATAGCTTGTTATAAGGCTCTCCTATGTGTCCACAAACCAGCTTGTCTCCTATTGCTGTATTAATCAACTTGGTCTCTTTGGCAAACCAGCAAGGTTGCTTTCACTTGTATCTGTGCTACATATTTACTGAATAATCACCTCATTCTATCTATCACCTCATTCAGGCTTTGTGGACTCACACTCTTTAGTTTAGCATAACCATATCTTTACCTGTGAAATATTTTGTTCCCAACTATTGAGAAGTCTGCATCAGTTGTGTCATGAACTCAGCATTTATTGATACTGCTTGTAGTAGATCCCATCAGTTGAGCTATGAGAGCACATCCCACAGCTTGCAGTTAATGCTTGTGCTGGTGACATTAAGAATTCAGGTAGTCTCTCCCGTTGATTATTACAGACTTCAGCTGGCCATCTTCTTCCACTTCTTTTGTCTCCTGCCCATCCTCAATGATTTTCCGGGTGGTGATGGTCTTGCCATTGATCACTTCAGTAATGGTTATCACTGTTCTGACACCACATGGCCCAGCTGTGTTTTCAGCAAATAAGGAGGTGGGGTGCCCGTTGGGACAGAATGAATTCCATTGTGCAAATGGCTCATTGAACCTTCCTCCTCTTCTGCTTGCGCTCTGCCAGTTTTCACCATTGATTCTGATGTCAAAAGGGTTCAGGAAAATACATGTAAATGGACACATCTCTTCAAAGAACTCTTCTTCATGGGGGAATCCATGATGGGAACCAAAGAAGCTGTCAGAACTGGCTGCAGCTCTTTCTCTGCAGGATCTGCACTCCTCAACAGACTTGTCATAGCATGTTCGCTTCTGAGGGTCGGACAAAATCTCATACGCTTCAACAATTTCTTTGAACTTCTTCTCAGCCTCCTCCTTGTTTCTGGGATTCTTATCAGGATGCCATTTTAGTGCCAGTTTGTGGTAGGATTTCTTAATATCATCCTGTGAGGCATCTTTTTGTAGTCCAAGGACCTTGTAGTAATCTACCATCTCAGAGGACAGCTGGGGTTGTTTGGAAGATGCTTGGTTATCTCTCTCCCACCGAGGCTGATCAGCGTGCAGAGACTCCTGGACACCCAGTGGCACTGCACTCCTCAGAGGTGGGGAGATGTTCAGTCCACCCCATGAGCTGCTCTGTCCTGCTGCAGTGCAAGGCTTCCAAGAGCTGTTTGACCATAGACATTGTTTTCAAACCTGTTGCTCACAAACCATGAGATTGTGACCTCAGGGAGGGTTCAGCCAATCCTGGCTCAGTTGTCCTGACCACATTCTAGGGTGGAGTTGGTTGTCACTGGCCTTCTGTTTCTAAATGTAGATCGTGTACCTGATGTTGTAGCTGCTGGATGTAACTGTGCTGACACAGCTGTGATGTAGGACTGCCATAGAATCATAAAATTGTTTGAGTGGGAAGTGACCTTTCTTAAAGGTCATCTAATCCCCGTCCCCTGCCACTCCTTCTGCTAGAGTTGGTTGCTTACTGCCCCAACCAAACTGGCCTTGAACACTTCCAGGGATGGGGCACCCACAGCTTCCCTGGGAAATGCCTTTCACAGTGTTACCACCCTCATGACTTTGTCAGATTCCTTTTTGCCTGAGCCTACCCTACAGTGGGATTCTCAGATACTCAGAGTGGATTTGTGGGCAATTCCACAAGGGAATTGTGGTGTAGTCAGGTCATATTATCCCATGGGACATAATTCCCTATTGGCAGCAGCTACAGGGAAGCTGCAGTTTGGCCACCCATAGCTCAGAAAGAGAAATCAGAGAAAAATCAGAGAAAGCCTAGGGAAAGACCATAAAATGTGGATACGCTCTGGAGTGAGAGATCTGGGGAAAGAGGAAGTTCAATGCCAGCTACATCGTAGTCAAGAACCTGCATGGGAATAGAAATTCAATGCCCCAGGGTTCTTCAGGGTCCCAGACAAAGCAGCTGGAAGGTATCATTAGCCAAATTTAAATTCAGAATACATTGCATATCCTTCTTTATGAAGGTAGTGAATCACTGGAACTTCCCCATGAGGCCATTTTTCAACCCTGAGTGAGAATTTTTCCTAAAATGAGGATTAGATGGGCATCATAATGTTTTCTGAATTTGTAGACAAGCCTAACACTTTCAGAAGAGCCTCATTTTCATGCTGGTAATAAATTAAATTCCCATCATTACCAGCCTTAGCCTCTTTTCTATGTGGCCTTTTGGATACCTGTTAAGGTGTGTAAGCATGTAAAACAGGGATGGCCCAGGAACTCGACACAGGCAAGCAAATCTAGGGTTATCCTACATCTGTTTCTATTCCTTGGATTTGCCATTCTGGTGGGAAATAGAATACCCTCAGAGGGAAACATTGCATGGAGAAGGTCTTCAAGGAAGTGCCAATAATGAGAATTCATCTGTCTGTAACACAGTGTCATAAACACCTACTAATAGCAGCATATGTTGCAGATCACTGCTCTCTTTTCCATTATCCCACACTTTGGGAAGAAGTCAAGAGCCAGCCAGACCAAAGAGCATGTGCACAGCGTATGAGCTGGCTGCTGTCCTAACACAAAACCTGTGGGGGGACTGTGAAAGCAAGGGGCAGCCATGTCAGTCTGGAGACAGCAATGTGAGAGAAGGAGGAAGGCAATTGAGCTGACACATGTTGGGACAGGAATTTGTACTGCTGGTGTTCTCACTGGTCAGTGATGGGGCAGTAGCATGGAGGTCCTTTCAGGTTTGGGCAGTAAAAGTTGCCGCAGGGCAGTGCAGGTCTTGGGGCTGGAGCTGAAGGAAATGCAAAGCTGCAAATGAGCTCACGGTCCTGTGGGCTCACCTCACTGGAGACATCTCAGCTTTTGCCTCCTTTGGCATAGAAGTCTTCATAATTACAGGGTGGTCGTGCCACATGAATTATTTTTCTGCCGGATGTTGTTTGTTCTGTAGAAATGGCAAATGTAACCCGGGCCCAACAGCAAGCTGCTGCAGCACATTCGAGCTCAGAGGCTCTTTGCATTCCCAAAACACCCTGAAGTGGTGTTCTACACTGAGGGGAGGGCTAAGACTTGATTGCTCACTCAGCCTATAGTCTTATGCTTGAAATCTTCAGGAAAGGGACTAGATTTTTTAAGGATTGTCCATTGGACTTGAGGGTGATCCAAGCTTACCACACACAGGTCCCCAAAAGGTGCCAACAGCTCCTAGTCACTGCCAGCATAGTCCTTTTGCAGATGCTTGGCAGAAATTCAAGTAGGATAGCTGTTCCTACTCTCTATTACCCAAAAGGGAAAATGGGACATCAGAAAAGTCTGTTGAGGAGGGTCCCAGGCCAGTTATCAACTTGGGGGAGTGAGGCTGTGCATGGAAGGGAGGTGACTGCCTGTTGCTGTGTCTTTGCAAAGCATCTCTTCTCCTACTTGTTTTTGATGCTGAGAGCCCAACTCAGACTGGCTGGCGCACTGGGTTATATGTCTTGGATTTAGTGCATCCTATCCAGCTGAAAAGTAGGGAGTGTTTTTCTCCTGTCATCCCC
Source organism: Polioptila caerulea (assembly GCA_013397295.1). Classification (NCBI taxonomy): domain Eukaryota; kingdom Metazoa; phylum Chordata; class Aves; order Passeriformes; family Certhiidae; genus Polioptila; species Polioptila caerulea. The sequence continues at coordinate 256,785 of VYXF01008053.1, read as the reverse complement.
GAACAGAGGATGCTCACTGCCTGTTTGTCTGCTGCCTGCAGCAGGCGTCAGTGATTAGCAGCCATTCAAGACAGGCCACTGCTGTGAGCCAAAAGGGTTTCCAAGGGAAAAAGAAAGGGTCAAGGAGATGCAGGGAGAAAGGGAAATGAGACATGCACACATCCAGTAACTAGACCCAAACTGGCCCATCCCTAGAAACCAAGGCTTTGAAATGAGAAATGTTTTTCGTATCTTAAATCTCAAGTACAAACAATAAAAGCCGGCCCAGACTGTGTTCTTTGAAGAGAAAGTACGAGTGACCTGAACAGTGGTTATCAGCAGCGTCATTAAGATAAACCCTTAACATGATTTAAAGCATCCGAAACTGAAGGCAGCACTTTCAGATACTAACAAAATGGTCTGACATTGGGGATGAAAATCAATAGTAATCTGATGTCACTAAAAATACTCAAAAGTGTCCCATGGCTGATGGAGGTGAGATTAGTGTAAATATTTGTATTCTAATCAGTGGCACGCGAGGGCTGGAGGCAGCCTTTCTGTCTATTTAATTAATGGAGTGGCTTTTTAAAAGGATCCTAATCATATGTGATTGTATCTGCTTATCAACATTTTTGCTAATTAGATGATATGGAGGCAGTCACTCTGCTAATTCCCTCATCCAAACAGCATATCCTGCACAGATAAAGTACAGTCTCTTTTTAATAAGAAACAATCATGAGACAGACTAACCTTAATGGTGCTTATTATCCGAGGATCTTTGGGATTTTCTTTTCTACCCGCCCCCTCCTTCCTTTTCCTTCATTCCCTGCTTCAGCATGCCAGATGGATGTGGATGTAGCAGTCGCTGTCCCCCCTGGTTCCCCACTCCAGGCACTGTCATGTCCAGCCTTCTCTTCCCCTCCCAGCCAGTTATTGGGTTTGTAAGGGCAGGGATTGTTAGCCAGGTCAGGATGTGGAGCAAAACAGAAAGCACCACACAGCAAAATGTCACAAACTTTTTGTCACCCAGATGACAGGTGATGCCAACCATGCAGGCCCAATCCCTGATCTTGCTCTGGACACCCCAGTGAGCCCTGGTCCAGAAGAGATTGCGTGCCTCCAAGTTGTGAAAAAAAAATTTTATTAATATTTTGATTAGATTAATATTAGGGAAAGTTTCTTCAAGGAAAGAACAGTCATGAATTGGATCAGGCTGCCCATCAACTTGCAGTGGTTGAGTCTCCATCCCTCGAGGTATTTAAAAGCCATCTAGTTGTGGTGGGTTAGTGCTGGGATTGGCAGCACAGTTGGTGATGGTGATTTTAAAGGTCTTTTCCAACCTGAAGAATAATTATTATTGTTGATATCACGGGTTTTTCTGTTTTAAAATCATCTGAGGGCAGAGGAAGTCTACACAAGTGATTTCTCATCAGCCCTGTTGATTCTGTGACAAGGCTGGGGTCCTTTTATCTAAAGTCAGAGACATTTGTTGCAAGTCCTTTGACTATTCAAACCAACATGAGTCGTGCTTTGCCCCCCCAAACTGTCATTAGATGCCTCCCTGCAGGTCCTGTTGGGGGAAATGCTGTGCTCGGCCTCGGAGCGACATTCCTGGGGATGATGGTCAGGGATGGACACAATGGGCCAACCTCCCACTGGGGCAGAACAGAGGAAACTGCCTGGCTTCAGAATGAGACTGAAAAATAAATAGAAAATTTGCCCTGAAGAATGTCTCCTCACCTCTCAAAATACAGACTCGTTATGTAGATGCTACATAAGAAGAGCCCATCCTGAACGTGTGTAGCTCCCATCCCAAGAGCATCTGGGCGGAGCAGTGGAGAAGGGTAGGTGCCTGGTGCTCAGTTTGGGGAGGTCAGGAGTTTGCCTGCTGTTTTTGCAGCTGTGAATGTTGAGCAGAAAAGGCTTAAACGACTCAGGTTCCCCACTCTGTACAGGGGAGAGCATGTCCTGTGCATCGATCCCATGTGTCAGGCTCAGCACGGAGGTTGGATGTGGGATGGGAGATGGGGTAGCTCTGGGGAGTGCTGACTGGAAGAGTCCCCCAGAGGCTGGGACACAGAGCTGGGTCTGTTTCCAGCTTTTCTGGGGCTCAGGTCGGTGTTTAAGACTAAACCAATGCTCAGGCAAGAAGAAAACCATCTCTTCTGAGTGGTAGTGGGGAAGGGCCAGAACATCAAAAAGCCTTCTTTTTTGAGATATGAAGACAAAGAGGCCTGGTCCTACCTAGTGGAGTAAAGAATGAGCCTGACATGTTTTTTATATTAGATCATGCCCCATATGCAGGGCTGGACCTTGCTTCAGTCTTGGAAAGCCCAAATGCTATTGTAACTCATGTCCATGGACTCTGACCCCAGCAGAGTTCAGAGCACTTTGATTTCACTGACTGGACCATCTCCACGTGTCATTTGCAGTATCCTCTCCAGACATGGCTATGTTGAAGTTGTACTCAGCAACACGGCTGGCAGGTCCTTCTACCGCTCCTCTTCAGCATGGTCTCTGGCCCTAAATCCTCTCCATGTAACACACAGGAATTAATCCTATATTGACCACCTTCCCAGAGGGGTTTCCTGCTGCTTGTTCCATGGCTGAGGGCTACAGCTTGAAAAGAGGAGGGGCTTCTGGGGCAAGGATTGCATTGCAAGCCGTTGAGTCCTGGGGCTTAATGAGGTACAGCTTATCAGCAAAGCATGCTTATCTGGAGCCCGCCAGTGTACCTGCTCCAGCCCCATCATGAGCAAACATGTTTTACCACCCAGTTGCAGGGAGCTGGGAGCACGGTCAGATGGCACAGTTCAGCTGATGTGTGGTAACTCGTGAAGCCACAGCAACTTTATCACTTCACAACATCCATACATAGCCACAGCCTTGAATATTCGAAGGGAAAGAAAGGATGATGAGTTACTGTTCTGGGATTTTCTCCCTGTTTCCAGTCAGTGGGAAGTGGTATGTGGAGCATTCATTTAATAAACCAGAGGGGAAAAGCTGTAGATCAGCTTCTCATTATTTCAGTGCTGGCTCACACCATCACTTGGGCTTGTGCCTGACAGTTCAGTGTGTTATTTGAGGCCACTCAAGCATTCTGCAGAAATGATGCCACCCTCCTCTGAAAGCATGGGGTTCATCCAAGCAGGGAAGGCCTGACTCCATTAGTAGGTTTGTCAGTGCTTATTTCGTCTCAGTTTGAGGCCTGTTAATGAAGAAGGTGTTCACTTTGAAGACTACTTCCTGTGGAGAGCCAGCTCTCTAGCAGGAAACCTCCTGGAGATGTTTTACTGATGTGGACCTCTGAAGTAAAGCAACTCAGTACAGGTAAAAAATGCATCAGTGGTGCTGGTTTGCAGGGCAAGGGGGGAGTCCTAAGTGGTACAGAACTTTGGTGAGGGTCCTGGTGATGTGCACAGAGACATGCAGGAGGGGTGGTAGGTGTTTGTGCCCTCATATTTTCTAATGTGTTATACCTACATCTAACCAGGGGGGCCTGGGCAACCCAGGCAGCAGGTGAGGGGCTGACCAATTACTTTAATGGCAGTGGGGAACTTGATAAGAACACTGAAGCCATCAGGAAGTGTGTTCTGGTCCTGCCCATGGCCAGTTTGTACATAGGGCTGGCGGGAACAGTGAAATTTCCACACTGCCTCAGCAAAGGTTTAGTCTGAGTTTATTGCTGAGATTAAAAGACTGGAGAATACAAATTGTAAATGTGATGACTTAAGAGCTCATAAATTCAGTATACAGCCCCATTCCAGAGAGCTTGCATGCAGTGCAGCCACACTGCCTTGGGCTCACGAATTGCCCTTGCTCCCCTTGCTCAAACCCACGCCCTGCAGGGAGCCCTTCTGCCCGGCCTGGCTCCCAAAATGCTGTGTGTGTGTGTGCACAGATGCTTGGAAACAAACACACACTGGCCAGGGATGCTGTCCTGCCTGTGCACAGTGGGAGTTTGCTGCTTATATACAGACATGGACACCCTGCTGCTGCTTCAGCCCAGAAACCAGCACTAGTGCTGGAGCAGTATTTGCAGTCACTGCAGCGAGGGAACAAGTGGAGGTCCTTGAAGATGAGCTCCTGGGAGGAGAGACAGTCTCCCCCACACTGAGGAGCCATTTGTTTGCATTTACCTGCTACCCAAGTGTTCTTGCTTGGTGCTTGCAGAGGAGCTCCATGGTCTTGCCCCTGTCCTTGTGTGTGGGCAGCAGGAGTTGCATTGGCATGGTCCCACACATGGAATCTGTCAAAGCAGCATCACTTCTGCACTGCAGTGGAGAATGCCAGAGTGGGAATGATAGAGCTTTTGACTAATGCACAAGTCCCTCCCCCAGTTTTCCACTTACCCCCCTTGTGTCCCCTACCCTGGAGCTGAGAGACCCCTTGAGCAGAGGGCTTGAGGAGAGCTTCTTGGAGCAATGTTTAATGTGTTGAGCTGATTCTGAGGTGAGTTGTGATTAGGTTTGTCCAACTGGGTTGCAGCTATCACTGAGCTGGTCCAGGACAAAGTTACTTGGATAAATTGCCTAAGTGTTGTAAGCACCTTTGGCATTACCTGCTTTCCCCCCTTTTTCTAGGAAGATGGAGAACTGGAAACCAAACTGCTTCTAGGATTCATCCAGTCCATGCCAAAGACATAGCTTTTGGTCTGGGAGCCCTAATGTGGGGAGGTAAGGCCCAGTGCCAACCTGCTGTCCTGCTGAGGGCAGTTTATGATACAGTCTGAGCAAGGAGAGCTGGGAACAAATCCTGGGAGAACACCAGAAGATACAATGGGATGTCTTTCTTCCTGGTCAAGTGGACCAAGCCCTCAGCACACAGTAAGCATAAAGGGGATGGGCTTGGCAGTTGTTCCCTGTCCTTGCACAAGTGTCCAGGAGTCAGTTCTTGAGGAAGGCTGTGCTTTGAAAAACAGTGCTCTGTGCACAGGCCCCAACTCCAATGGCATGTGTGGGGCAGCACTGAGGCTCCTCTGTGTGCCAGGGTTCACTTTCAGGGTCCAGCGCAGGGGCCAACAGCAGCACTGGCAATAATGCACACCAGACTTTCAGCAGAGCTAAGTCCTCGAGTTCCTGACATGTTTCTCTGAAGAAGGTGGCTTGGGCCTCCCCAAGAGCTTTGCTGGATGCTTCCCATCTCCCAGAGTCCAAGCCCAAAGCACACAGTTTTGGCAGTGTTTTGTCTCAGAGATGGTTCTAGTCTGTGGGGACAGCCATAGGTGCTGAGGGTAGTGTTTGGTACGCCTGGAATTTGCTCATTTCTCAGACCTTCTTTTACCAAATGAGGAACAGAAAAGGGTGAGGTGGTTTTGGGGTGTTTTAAAATCATTTTTAATCACTGTAAAATCCACATTTCTGCTCTTTTGCCTCTGCAGTAGATGTAGCACTGTTGCCACAAGAGCACATGCAGTTGTAGGGCTGTGGGTGACTGTGTGCATGGCTGGGCAGATGCGGCTCAGGGGGCAAACCCGGAGGCAGAGGTCCTGCCTGAGCAGACTCAGGAACACACTGCATATATTGGCCAAACCATCCTGCCTTTTCCTACCCTGGCTGGACTCTATTTGGCAGTGTTGTGGTCCTTTGCTTCTCTCCACCCAGACCCTTGAAAACTTTGGAAATTTACCTGAAACATTCGCCATTCCTCAGCACCCTACATGTGTGACCCACCAGAACTGTCCTTTCCCGGGACCCGGCTCTGAGCGCAGAGCAGAGATAACGTTTAACAGGCAGAAGCAGATGAGAAGGAGATACAGGAATAAGGGGAGGGAGGGGAGGAGGAATGCAGAGGTATGTGGCTGCATGTTGTACTGTGTTTATGCATAAACAGGCTTGCTTATCGATATCCAGATGTAAGCATGAGTGCAGGGTAATATCTCCCGAAACAATGGGCGCTGCTCGGCTCGAGGAGCGCTGCCGGAGCCTCCCTGTCAGATGCTGCCCTGTTATCAGGTTGCAGCAGGCGTTCGCATCTAATCAGGGATCTGAGCCCCGTGAGCCGCACCCGGGGGTTTTGGAGACTCTCCTCCAGTCTTCAGCCCACTCGGCTCTCTGAGGGGAAAGGGCAAGAGGGGACAAAGGGAGCCAAGCGTCTCCAGAGGTGATACTGGTGTGTCTGGCTGCCTGGCTTCACGCTTTGGCAGGGATGCAGGAGCTGGTGTTGCCGCCACATTTTGGCAGGGATGACACTGAGGTGACACTAATGGCTCGGCCAGCCCTTGCAAGGAGGGGAGAGTCTGGCCAGAGCTGCAGCAAAGCACTGGCTTTGTTAAGCCTGGGGCAGAGAACGTCACAAGGACCAAACCGGCCAATTCAACCCCATCCTCTAAGCTGCATCAGGACAGGAGTTGCCCCTGTGGACAGCGCTGGCAGCCAGGGCTCTTTTCTCTTTTATTTTCTTCTGTAACTTTTAAGGAAGGCCGCCAGAGCAAAAAAACTTACAAAACCTTCTTCCCCCGCCACTCCCTAGGACCAAAACCCAGTGGCCACTAATCTTAACGTGGCTCATAACAGCAAATAGCTCTGGAACTAATTAATCTGACAGTACGGCGGCTGCCTGTCTTTTTCACCAAAATCAATTAAGAAAACGCACATTTCCCCCTCTCCTCCCGCCCGTCCCTCCGCCGCTGCGCGGGGAGGCAGAGGGGAGAAGGGGCAGCCAGGATGGGCGCTGCTTTCCCAGGGCTCCCGGGGGTCAGGGTGGGAGCAGAGCGCCGGGATCACGGGGAAAGGGGGATTAACGAGCTGGGGGGAGGGACGCCGCTGGCTCTTCTCAACAGGAGCCGGGATGCTCCCTGGGGACGGGTGGCGGTGGGAAAGCTTGACTGCCTCATGCAGCCACGCTGTGCCGCGTTCTTCCCTCCCTCCGTCCTGGCTCCCTGAAGACCCCTGTGAATTGTCATTCCTTGCCAGTGCGGAGGGGGAATTGGCCATCGGGCTCCCAGAGCATTTTTTATTTGCATGGCTGATGAGCCGCTCCAGAAGGGGCTGCGAGGGAGAGGCAGGTGGGAATTTCGGCACTGTTTGCTTGCCAAGCAAGGGCAGAGGTGTGTGCTAAAAAGGATTCGGCAAGAAATTTAGGGAGAGGAATTTTGTATTTTGTGGGAGGCAGTGGTAGGAAGGGGGTCTCATGTAATTTTTAAGGCTCCTGACCTTGGGGCTCCTTGCCCAGGCAGGTAAAGGCAAGGAGTGTGCCAGAGGGGCTGCGGCTCCCTCTGCCCTGCGCTGGGTGTGGGGTGGGAGGGTCTGAGCCGGGGCGGTGTATCTACATCACACTGCTTCCCAAAAAATACAGCAAGAATAGGACCCCCCTCTGCGCTTGTTCTTCTGGTTCCCCTTCCAAACGGGAAAGAAAGCCAGGTCTAGGTAAATGGGTTGAGTGATAGCAGGGCTTCATGAGCATGCAGCTCCTCAAAAACTCTCTTCTCAGGGAATGCAAGACACCTGTTCTTAAGAAACAGAGGTGAGACACCTGGTCAAGCTGGGTAAAACCTCCAGAGCATTATTTCTGTAAATGCCTCCATTTGGTCCATATCACCTCCTTCCATCTCTATTGAAATGCCCTTCTATTAATAAATAACTCCATTCTCCATTACCCCATCTCCACAGCTCACGTTGAAGTAACTGGGAATTTGGGTTTGGTTTTTATAGACATTAGAAATAGATTTTATCTTTATTAAGGGCTCTGTCTCCACCACCTCAACCTTTGCTCCATTGCACAGAGCACAGCAGTGGCTGGAGCAGGGGAAGCAGGTCTCTGGGCTGAGCTCAGCAAGGGGAGAGAAAGGAGAACCTCTCCCCAGCTCTGGCCAGGGCAGAAGGGGTTTAAAAGGGCCAGGTTCTTCCCTGTGCATTGGTGACCTGTGAGTATGTCTCTATGGCACGGTGTAAAGTGCTTTAGAAAACAAGGGAGAAAATATGAATGAAGAATAGTAAAGAAATTTTGTATCTGAAAGATTTAGTTCCCAAGGATTTGCTTGTTTTGCCTTTGTAGTGTCTTGGAAAATACCTATCTAGAAGCCTCCTGAATACAGCCATAGTGCTGAGCCACCACACGAATTTGGGGAAAATTTTCTTTTTCTAGGCTTTTTGTTGCAAACAGTCCCTGGAAAAAAATTTTAGTTTTAAGTGCATCGGTTGGCTGTGATGGGGCAGGGAAGTCACAGGACAGCATTTTAAGGCCAGCTTGGACGGCAGCATCGTTTCTGGCATGGATATCAGTGCATGTAAATTAGAATTGTGGTTTCCATGAATACTATCATATATGGATTGGAAGCTGATTTTCCAAGAGCAGTCGTGCCAGGAAAAGTTGTGCTCTCACATAGCCCCAGGCAGCAAACACAAGTGACACAAACATGGTGAGGGAGAGTTCATTTACAACCGTGACTGTTCAAAAAGTATTTCTGAAATTTGCCTTCCCTGCTGTTCCTCCCCCATCTGTCCCCCGCTTCCTCCTCCCCTTCCAGCTATGCCGGAGTGAGCTCGGAGGTTTGGTATCCAGCCTTACTCAGCGGCTGGTGCTGGGCTGGCGGGGCTCGGCGCCACAGCTGCGCACCTGGGCGCAGGTAAGGCTCCAGCAGGGTGGGGACTGGATTCTTTCCCGGCCTCTCTCAGCAAACAACTCCTGCCCTGGAGCCCTGCGTTCCTCTGCCCTTATCTCCCTGTGCAAGGCAAAGCTATAAATGTTATTGGCCATGAAGTTATTCGTCCCCTTCTAAGTTACGCATATGCAAAACAGGCTCTCCTGCTGGAATGGGAGTCTCCATACCAAGAGTGGGTGTTTAAAGATTTTTTTTAAAATAAAATACTCCAAGAGAGAAGCATATTAACATATAGCAATATTAATAGCAGTGGATCTGTATTAACCTAATTATATATGTTACCACAAGTAAATAACCACAGCATTTCTTACAAGGTAAGCAATGCTACTGTAGCTCCAGGGATGGCTATGCTGAGGTGCAGAGCAATAGCCCAGCTTGTCTGTGCAGTTGGCAGTGGAGACGATAAGGAGGACCTTGAGTTGGGACATAGGTCCTGCCTTCATCACAGGCACAACTCATCCCCTTGCCATCCCTGTCCCAGGGATGTGGCATTGGTCCTGCCCCTGGAGTGCTCTGCGGCCACACTGGCACACAGCAGCCTCCATTCCAGTTGGATGCAGTGATATTCCTACCAGAGTTGTATGCAGTGGTGGGGCCTGTCAGCAGAGACCAGAATTTCAAAACTCAGAAGATCCCACTGCCTTCTGGGAGTTCATCAAATTTGTTCTGGCTCATACCTTCTGTTGTTTTAAAGTAATTCTTTTCTGGGGAATGATTCAGCTCAAGAAAGAAAGCAGCTATTTTACTTTACTGATAACTAGGAGAATTCAATGATATATAAAGGGATGGGAGATCCATTACTTCTGTCTGACCTCTGAAGCTGGAAGAAGCCACTCCCCCATTTATGGCATATCTCCTATTTTATTAGACTTATGCACAGGCTGTATCAGTTATTCTGTTTTTCCCCCATTCTGTTGATGGCTCAGACCAAGACTAATACTTCAAGCCAGGTGAGCCTGGAAACCTCTAAATGTTTCAAGCAGCAGTTCCCAATCAGACCCATCCCCTTCCCTTCTCCTGCTGCAGGGCAGCTCTCTGCTGAGGGTGGTGGTGCGGGGGTGAAGCAACGTGGGACAGGGCTTTTCGGGAAACAAATGTGAGACCCTGGACAGCTTCTGTCCCACATTTCAAATTCCGTGGCCCAACATCAAACATGTCACTGCAGCCTGAGCCCTCATGGGCCTGATGGAGGAGCAAAAAGAGAGGGCTGGAGGCAGCAGATCCTAATCTTTATTAAATAAGAACAAAGCTTATGCCGGCTAATGAGAAAAACAAACTGATGAAAGATCCGGTGAGCTCCTCAGAAGGACACAAAGAAATTCTCTCTGAACAAGAACAGGCTAAAAATATTACTGAATATTTATTTTGCTGGCAATGTCTTCACAGGCTCCAGATTTGATGCTGCTTCTTTGGGGATTGGCATGGCCGTCACAGCGACTTCAGAGGAGGGTACTCCAAGCTCTGCGTGATGCCTGGAGTCCGGGCAGAAACAGCCAAGACACGAGAGCACAAATGGCCTTGGTGCTGTGAGATGAGAGCCAGGCCATGTACACCTCTGCTTCTCTACAGGCAACAGAATATTTACCATTGGTTTATGTCCATCATCTTGTTTGGAGCCAGTGAGTAAGAGCCAGAGATGCCACAGGCACTTTTCTCCAGTTTCATTTTCCTTCTCAATGCAGGCCATTGCACACAGGGTGCCAAGGCTTGTAGTGATGCTGACATCCTCTGCATCATGACTTCAGACACATCGGGCACAACTGGCTAGGAGCTTGGGGCATTAGTTGTCTTATCCTGTTTGAGCCCAAAGGAAATCCATGACCTGCAGGACCTACCAGCCCCAGGTCCCCTCCCTGCAGCAAGCCGCAGCCTAAGGAACTGTCATCAGCAAAGGTATGGGCATCATTTGCAAGCAAACCCAAAACCACATGAAAGTGCCCAGATTGCACATGTAACACTATGAATTCCAAAGCACAGGCCATGTCTGGGGAAACCATGAGGATGGGGAGAGTTTTAGGAGGCTGTAATCAGCCCAGCATGCGCAGTGAACCCCAGTGAGCAAAGCTGCACCCACGCAGGGGTTTGCAAAGATTCAGCCAGCCCAGCTGTGTTGTGTCTCCTGCCCTTGCCACTTCCCCTGGGCCCCCATTAACCTCTGTCCAGCCCTTAACTCCAGAAATGGTTGGTGGGAGGCAATGCCATTGCCATGCTGGGTCAGACCACCCAGCCAGGACAGGCAGCTGTGGGGGCTGTTCAGAAATCAACTCCCAGCTTCACAGCTGCACCCCATTTCCCATATGGGCTGAACCCCAAACCTTAGTATTGAGTACCCACTGAACCTGGCTGAAAACATCACTTCTGAAGGCAAAAGCAATGCAGAAAAAGGTCTGCAGTTCCTCCTCTGCTTCTGCCTTCACTGACCATGAAACTTCAGCCTCTGCTCTTTTAATGTACTGTGGCTGAACTTGTTGCCAGCAGGTCAAAGGGAACATAATTTACTGGGGCTTTGATTCATCTGATACAGTTTGGGGTGAAAAGGGGGAGGGGGAGGATAGGAGACGAAGGCAATAAGTGGTGACAGGGAAGGAAAGAGGTTGCCTGTTTGTGTGGGAACTGGATTAGTATGAAAATGACAGAACCATTTTCTAGCCAAGAGGGCTTTAGCAATACCAAGAGCATTTTGAGTGGAGCAGGGGTTCCCTGTGCTCAGATTGGCCATGGTGGGCAGGAGGCAGCCTGAGCATTTGTCTGCAGGGTGCTTTTTATCTCTTTTCCTGATTAGTAGATTGGCAAGGGGAGAGGAGTGTTTGCATTCTGTATTGCCTGAAGAGTCCTTCTACTGCTCAGGCAGGACCATGGGATGGTCAGAGTTCCCTTCTGGCATCTAGCTCTCATCGTGTTTGCATCTCCTTAACACCCTCTTCATCTTAGACCTTTTACCAGCTCCATCATGAATTTCCCTGCCCATTTTCCTGCTGGAAGGAAGCTGCAAGGCTTGGAAGAGACAAATGAACCCACATGGTACCACAAGGGGCTTTTTTCTAGAGACACATTAGAGGCACCAATTGTCCTACCAATATTCAGAGCATGAAGAGCTCACAGGCACCAAGGATGGGCTGAAATCAGGGGAGCACAGCCCTTCCCTCACATTGCTTCTAGCTGTGCTTTTTCATGGCAACCTGGTCCAGCTCAACTCACTAGCCCTGTCCCCACTGGTGCTGTGTAACTCACAAAATATTGTAAAATTCCCGCCTCTCTACCCTGCTCACTCTTCCAGTCACCACCATCAGCCTTGCAGAAGTCAGGAGCCATGCTGTGCCTCTTGATGTAGATTTTCCTTCAGGTACCTAAGCTTTATGGGCTTCAGGGCAGGACTAAACTGAAAGTAGGAGTCAGCAGCTTTTGCAGAGCCCCTCCTGATGGCAAGGCCTTTGGGTCACCTCACGCACCTCGCTGGGCTGCATGCTCTTGGGCCAGTCTGATGCTTTCAAACACAGATTGCTTCCCCCTTTTTTGTCAGGGAAAATTGAGGAAAAGGGCAACATCCCTTGTGAGAACTTAAATATTTTACCCTCCTGCTTTTGTCCTGACTGACTGGTGTTTACACAGGGGTGAAGAGGCCAGGAGGAAGCAAAGCGATGTGGCTGCTGTGGTTTCAGTTCTCACTCCACCTCGCTACTGAGAAACTGGACCCGCGGTTTGGTTTGTGGCTGGGGGGAAGAGGAATAGTCCTTGGATCTGATCCCTGCTGGGAAGGCTCTCTCAGTCCCACAGAGGCACCAGCAACACCAGTGGGGACTGGAGGAAGTGGAGAGAAAACCAGCCCCCCCCAACAAGCCCCACTCCAGCAGCTCACGGTGCATTAATATTCACCGCAGAGCCGGGGTGTAAATTCACGGCTATCTCCTCAGAGTTGGCCGTTCATGCTGTTCATCTCACATAGATGTCACTACTGCCTTATGAGCACTCCTCCGAGCCAGCCGCTCAAATGGACCCAGTGCATTATAGTAATGGAGTAACTGTATAGAAACAATGAAATCCAATCTCTTTAAACTGATTTGATGTCTGCCTGAACCACAACATTTCCTGCTAATGGCTTCCTTCATTTTGTAACTGTGATCTCCACCTGATCAGATTACAGCTGTTTTTAATTACAAAGCTAATAGAGTTTGTAGGCAGTGTCAGGCAGACAGCGCATGCCTGGGGTGGGCACAGGGTGGAGTGGAGCCGGTGGGGGCTCTGGGTGACTTAACACACTCAGCTCATCAAGCTGACTGTCAAAACATTGGGAGCAGGGGGCAACTAGGAGGGACAGTGATATTTTTTAGCATGGAGCCATATGCTGCTCTCCAGGACAGTCTCTGTAACAGCAGACAGCCCTGGGTTATGCTCCTGCTCCATGTTCTTGCCACCATGCCAGGCAGCTGCTGATGCCCAAAAGATTCATGACATGTGTTGGTGCTCCTGCAAGGCAGGTGGCAGGGGGGCATGAGAAGGGCAGAAAGAGCTCTTCTTGATGATGGAGTATAGAAAAATAAAAGAAAGAGAAAAATAAAAGAAAAAAGAAAAGAACCAGACCAGAATAGGAATGCACGGTGACATTTGACTTTTGCAACTGATGGGGCAGGAAGGAGCATTGCAGATAACTGACAGTGGAAAAAGCCCGTGAGATTGATGTCTTTCTTATGGATAGTGCAGTCAGCTGCTGGGTCTGCATCCTTCTCCTCAGCCCAGGCAGAGAAACCCCAGGGATCGTGTCTGCAGCACAACCCTTTCCCCACCGGCCTTGTTTGGTCCAGCAGTTTGTTTGTGTATTGATTACTCCATCTCTCTGGGTTAGGGACATGGATCAGCGTAGCTGCAGGGAAAGGAGCAGTTTGAAAGAGTTGTTCCCAAGCAGTACTGGGCAGGGATGTTTGTATCCAGCAGACCATGTGCATGCACTGCAGGAGAGCTCTAGTTTGACTCTCCAGTGGTGGAAAAAACCTCTGTGCTTGTTACAGTAGTGCTGGGTATCTTGTGTTGATGCTTAAGATTCAGCTGACGTTGTGCTCCATTGAAGCTGGGTGAAAAGTCTTGGCGGAGAAGCAGCAACATCTCCCTCTCATACCTCTCTGTCCTGCCATGTGAACATCTTTCCCAGGCTGGTGGAGCTACTCTTGTGTACCAGAGCATAAGGCCAGGCAAGAGGGACAGCCTGATGGTGAGGTACCTGATTACAGAGCTGGGGAAGCGGGGAGCAGGCAGGTGCTCCCGAGGCAGCCCAGCCCCTGGGAATGGGTTCCTGGGCAGTGTGACCCACACCAGAAGTGCCCTGCTCAGTTCACTCTGCTGCAGGAGGTGCTCATCCCTTGCTCTTGCCATGCCAGAGCCGCACATGTCAGGTGATGCACCAGCTTTGTAAATGATTTAGGGTCCACATCAAGAGCCCATCAATTATGTACCCTGGGACTTAATTATTTAGCTTGACAGGAGTCTCTCCCCTTAATTTCATTGTCTTCTTGGTCTCCCGTTTCACAAAGAGCTGTGGATGCTCTGCTGGGAAAGGTTGACTGTCACATGTTTCTGCTTCTTCTCTGTATTGCCCAAGCTCATCTGTTACCCCTTCCCCAGCAGATGAGGAAAAAACACCCAGACACAATTCCAGGGCAAGGTGAGGGGCTGGGCCCTTGCACTATCACTGCTGCACTCTGCCCTCGAGTTGTGTCAGGGACTGGACTCTGACACTGGTCTAAATTATCAAATTTAGGAGGTTTTGGGGATGCTGTAGGTGAGAAGGATGCTGGGATGAATATCTGTGATTTCTAAGGTCCTTTTTGACCACTGGTCACCCACCAGCAGACAGTGAAGAGCGTTCCAGCAGTCATTCCAGCAGCCCTTCCAGGTGCTCCCTGGCAGCACTGGGGATCCTGCCTGGGGTGATGTCTGCCTGTTACACCAAGAGCCATCAGCACATGCCATCATACACTCCTCTCTTCCTCCCCACTCTTTTCTTCCCTTCCATCTCTTCCTTTATCTGAACTTTGAAACTTCACGTCTGGTGCAGATTTTTACAGTAACTCAAGCCTTTGAGAATTGTTAATGCTGGGCTGTTTTCACAGCAACAATAATATGCACTCTAAAAATGCCAAGTATCAGAAGTCGGTCTGCTGTTGGGTCGTGACAGCCACAGGAGAGCAGAGATGAGAGCAGTGGTCATGCTGGAGGGGCACAGCTCAGGCAGGCAAGGCCCTGGATTTGACAGGATTTCCTCTCCTCACCATCTCTTTGCCGTATCTTGATATGTTTTTAAGCATGTTTATTTTTTGACCCTCAAAAACTACCTTTCTCTAAAATAAATAAAACTAAGACCAGGAGTCTAGGATTTTAAAGCAACCCTACAATAACAAAGCAGTGTGTGCAGATCAGTTGTCACCAGCAACCCTACAATAACAAAATAATACACGCAACCCTACACAACGCTGAAACAACCGCCACGGGCATGCGAGGAAGGAAATATATTCTCCAGTGTCGAGCTTAACAAGACTTTGTTCTGCAGTAAACTCAGGGGTCAGAAGGGGGATGTAAGGACCAAAACACCTTGAGCGGTGTATCTTTAATGTCACGCAGCAGGCAGGCTTGTGGGACATGCGGCAAACACCACTTCGTTAGCGCGGGGTTTAATAGCCTGGAAAAGGAAAAGAAAGCGAGGGTTTGCGATGAAACAGGAAGTTCCCTCAAATCCTGCAGCTTTTGAAGAATTGTCAAAGGAATGGGAAGTCTGAATGTTTGAAAAGGCTCCAGATTGTGGAGCCAGAGGGGGCAGGGGGACACGGAGAGGGATGCATCGAGCACAGACCTTCTCCAGACCCACACTCCACTCTTTGTTCCCCTTTTCTTTTTTTCTTAAATTATTAGATTTTTTCATTGTTAATTTTTTTCTCTCTCTCAGACACATTCACTTTCACAGGCCAGCAAGAATTTTTTTACAGTTTGAGCAAAGCCCCAGTCCAACACCATGGCATTGTTGGTGTGGCATTCCCCACACCTTGCTGCGGAACAGCACATGGAAGTAGCTCTGTGATCCACACTCTGCTCATGCATGACGCACAAACCATTTTTTTGAGGAAGTGTTTAGGTAGTTTGAAAAGTTCTGGTTAGCTGCCTTTTTTGTATTTTTTAATTAATTTTTTTTCTGTCTCTTCTATTTTTTGGATGTAGCCTTTCTCTGTGGCTGCAGGAGCACACAGGCAATGCCTCCACTTCTCCTAGTGCCTGGTCAGCCAAGAGCAAGGAAAAAAAATTCCTGTATGATTTCTGAGACATTTTCTCAGCATTTGAAATGCAAATATGCTGAAAAAGAGTAGTTCAGTGGCTTAACTATTACTAGAGGGAATCTGGTTGCGCAAAACTGGTGATGATGGTGATGATAATGATGATGAAAGGCTGGTTCAGGGTTGAATTTAATGACCTGTGGTGTGCTAGTAACAGGGCCTGGAGACTAGACCTGAGAGAGATTTTCTGCCAGCCGAAGGCATGAGGAGGATGCCCAGTGCTGAAAGGATACTTCCAGGCACATCTTCACAGGGAGTGGGTTTCATTTCCTTTCATGCCCAGGGTGAGGAAGATGAGCTTTTTCTTCCTACATACTGGGGGAAACAGGATCTGCCCTTCCTGGGCAAAAACTGCTGGTGATGAGTTGCCTTTTCCCCTTGCAGGGTGCCCTCCCCAGTGCCCAGAAATGGCAGGACATGACCAATGAGGTGGCAGAGAGGGAGAGCTTGGTGAAGGAAGCCTGGAGGGAGAGCTGAGACACTGCCATGACACTGTGCTTTCCTCTGTGCTAATTGTACGCTTGGGACCAAATTTAGACTGGTGTAACTCTGCTGAAGTCACCAGGGATTAATTTGGCCTCTGGTGGCTCCATTGTTTTAGCTAAATGAGTCAGAAGAAGCAGCCTATTCTTATCTGCACACAGTGGGGCAGTGGCAGTAATGGCTCAGCGATGCACACCCCAAAAGCAGCGTGACTGGGACCTGGGATCGGGGCTTCCACGAGACGAATGGGGCTGCAAGAGGAAATGTTTTGACATTTGGGTTATAGATGGAGGCAGGCTCAGCGTGGGTGCGAGCAGTGCTCACCGCTGCTGCAGGCAGAGGGGAAGGGGGCTGGCAGGTTCCCTGAATATTTGGCGGTGCCGTTTGGAGTTCCTCAATTCTTCGGCCATCGGAGAGGGAAGCTGTGGCTCTGGAAGGGGCACGTGGTGTCAAAGGGGACTTCACACCACTTCCCGGCCTGGCGAGAAAGGGAGCCCAGGCTGGAAACGTTCAAAAAGCACCAGCTGCATCCCTGGCTGCTTGTGCTGCTGCCAGCGGCTGCTTGTGGGGAGGGAGTGATGGGACAGAGCACAGGCTGGTACAGGGCTGGAGTAGATGTTTTGGGCAAAAGTTCTGACTGCTGCCCATGGCAGTGTGCTGGTTTTGCATGTTATGAATGCCCTCCAACTTCTGGGAAATTGAGGATGATTTGTAAAACTGTGATTTTTCCAGCCCAGGTCAGTACAAGCTGTTTCCAAGCAGAGAGGTGTTTGCTAGAGGGTCTTCAGGAACTCTGTGCCTCACCCAGCCAGCATCCAGCCTTGTGGCAGGTAATTTTGGAGGGGAAATGGAGCAGGCAGTGGAGATGAAAATGTTGTTCCCCTTCCCATGCCTGTTGCTGCACCCCATCTCCCCTTTTCCTGCTGTACCCACTGGACAGATGAGCACAACACTTCAGTCTCCAAGGCTGTCAACTTGGCATATTTTGCCAGGGCCAAACACTCTTTAAAGCAAGTCCAAAGGCAGATCTTCTTCTGAGGATGGAGATTACAATAGGTAGGAAGGGCAGGGGAGAGCAGACCTGGAGCCTCGCTGCTCCCAGCGCTCCTGTACCTCCACAGCTTGAACGGGCGCATTCCCAGCGTCCGGAGCCGGATAATAAGCAGAGCCACAACAGCTATTCAGGAGGCTCTGACCCTGGCTAGGTAACTACATAATGAGCCTGTTTGAATTGCTCCCGTCCCTGCCAAAGGGGTGGGATCGGGGGATGCTTTTGTTTGCAATAATGAACCTGTAATTATGCTACATTTCTTGGTTTTAGCCACATTTTGTGTGTGTGTGTTGTTCTCTTTGTATTGACAGATTTATGGTCAGGATACGCTGCACCAGAAGCCGTACGGCACCGTGTGGAGACTGTCTGACTGTCGTTTCAGAAAGGTGTGGGCAGAGGAGAAGGAGGGGGGGGTCTTTGCACCACCTCAGTCCCTGAAGGGTTAAATAAATGTATTAAAATTAATACAGATGGCACAGGTGCTGTCTTTCGAAAAGTCACAGGTTTCAACAGGGCAGGGAAAAAAATTTTTTTGGGCTCCAGGTGAATTAAAATTTTAAAAGAAAAAAAAAAGTAAGGAACAAAATAAATAAATAGCACATACCAGACTTCAGCTCCAAGGCGCTCAATAAAATTACACTTTGAAATGCAAGGATTAAGCAGAGTAGGTGACAAGGTGACTTTGTTAACAGGCTAATCTCTTGCCTTAACAGAGACAGGGGATTTACATGTGACTGCACAAAACTGCTTTATGGTCTTTTTTCCAGCTGGAGAATGCAGGAAGGGGGAAGGAAGAGACGGGACGGGGGTTGGATGTTTTAGAGCCATTTGTAAAATGGGTTTAACTATGTTTTTCTTAATGTTTTAGGTTTATTTGTGCATTTTTTAAGCAAATCTGCATGGAAACATGTCACCAATAATAAGCTGTTTCCAAAAGGTCCAGGTAGCGGATGATGAAGATGTCACAGAATAATGAATAATTGGGTAAAACCATTTGAGGTGTGATTTCTTCTTAAACGGTTTATTTTGCTTTCTTATAAAAAGCCAGCCAGTATCACAGGCTATTCAAAATGCTATGCCAGGACTACTTTTCCCTGAGTCTTTCTCCAGATTTCAGCACTTTTTCACCAAGAAATGTGTGAATTCTAAATCCAGGGTACTCTTTTCAACTGGCCCCTCTGTTCTTGGGCAGGGAAGGAGCAAGGGGAGAAAGAAATTTTTTTAAAAAAATAATTTAAAAATTAGAGCTTTAGGTCTTTACATTTCTGTCCATTGCTAAGATGAGACAGTGATGAGCAAATTAGCATGAAATGAGACCCTGTGAGGGTTTGTATCATACAGTACCCACTTCTCTGTTCCCAGGGTCCAGCCACCCCTGCCATCCTTCCCCCTGCAGCAGGCAGAGTGCTGCCCCTGGCTTTTCCACTTAACTCCTTCCAGTGTCAGCGTGGATCTCCACGGTGAACCAGGGAAAATGCAAGGAACCAATCAGTTCAAGCCTTACCCAGGCTTCTTTGTCTCTGGATGAAAATGACAATGAGAAATCCAACTCCTGCATAGGATTCATCTGAAATTCAACAAAAACCAGGCTGAGCATGTTCTCTGGTTTTAAATAGATCTGGTGAAAGTATTTGTCTTGTTGTATTCGTTGCAGCATATCTGGGGTATTTGTGGTGACTGCAGACAGAGGAACAGATTCATGTGCTGGACCATTTCTGGATGAGATTCCAGCTTTTTCAAGCGGGTGAAGATGATCTCATCTATGAGGGCATGGAAACAGACATCCTAGTGAGGGAGGGGAAAGCTGCTTCTCCCTTTGCTCTGATGCTGGGGTAGCAGGAGGGAAGACAGTTTCATTCAGAAGACTGGTAAACCTCACTTGAGTATGACTGTTTAAACATTTCCAAAAAATCATCCCAAAGAGATGATTTGCTGAAAAATTTTTAAATTATGTAGTTGAGCATTACTCCTCAGGGTTACATCCAGCCCTACATTTCAAGCTACCTTTGCACGAATGTGAGTGTAAAGGCTCAGCAGTCATCTGCCCAAAACAGCCATGGCCAGCTCGTCCATGGACATGCCAGGAGGTCACGGAGCCAACGGGAATACAGGCAGAGGTCAGAACTGCAGTGGTCTGGTGGGAGGGCAAGGGGAGGGATGGGACAGGGCTGTCCCCCAGCATAGCTGTCACGGTTTCCCTTGGGGAGCCAAGCAGCTCCCCCAAGAAAATATTCAGCTTTGCGTTGAATTCAGCAAACTTGATGAAACAGCCGGTCCAAGCCCCAGCTTGGCCAGTGAGGCCCTGCAGCATTGCTCGGAGCCCCCTCTGCCCCTCGGGATATCAGGGATAGCCAGAGCACATCCTCCACACCGCTTTTGGGTGTCAATGGAACTTGTCTGCTCACCGCTGCCCAAGGGGTGAATTGCAGGGGAGCATGTGCCAGGTCCTGGCAGGGCTCGTCAGAGGCGGACTGCTGACTGTGAGCACACCAAGCGCTTTCTCGAGCACGGATGGAAGAGAAAGTAAAAATCACCCACTTTAAAAATTAGGCACAATCTCAACTCTGAAGTTTATCCGCTGTTTGGGTGCTAAAACATATTCAAACCTAGCCGCAGACACTTATTCTGTGCAGGAATCTGACCAATTGTTTCCCTTCTCTCTCTTGTCCTTATACCTTAAATCATTTTGACCTTTAATTGGCCCTAATTTGCCCACAGACGGCCCTGGGACCCTTCAACACATTTGCTTGTAATTGGGTCTCTTTGTTATTTTTCTAGAGAGCCACTGTTGGTTGTTTCTTTTTGAAAACACTGTGGCATATCATTGAGAAGCCGCTTTTAAATGAGCCCTGCTGGAGGCCAGGGGAGCCCTGTGAAAGCCCAGCAGAGAGAGACAGGGCTATCTAAACGCAATTATCATATCACTGTGAAAACGTGAAACCAGCCTGAGCTTAAGCAAACATCACCCGCCCCTGGGCTGAGGGTGGTAAAAGCTTTGCTGGGAGCTGCGGGGTTGAACCCATGGGAGAGGTTATCCTGCCATCACACCTTTCACCCAGCAAAGCAGGGAATGTCTCTCTGCCTGTTGCTTACTGCGGCTGGATGTGTAACTGGGCCATGTGTTTTCCTTGGGGGTTTTATTTAAATTCACCTTATTGCAGTGCGATGGCTTGCAAGGAGTTGCTCTGGCACAGCCATGGAACGGGACAGCCCAGGAAAGGAGCAGCAACAGCAGCCATCGACTGCCAGCAGACAGCGCTTCCCCAGCCAGGCCCTGTGTGTGCCACTAATCTGGCTGTGGCCACAGTTTGCCCTTAGCCCTGCTCATAATGTCATCAAGATCTTAACTGTCCAAAGCGAAGTTAGGACAGCAAGGGATAATACTGCAGCCAGATAACATCTGCACTGCCTCCTGCACTAATGGATGCTTGCTGTGCAGCCCGGCCTCTGCTCAGGCAGCCCTGCAGCACCGAGACCTCTCGTTAAGATTTGGTCCATGCAGACCTTGCAATCAGGTTAAGCTACAGGGCTGTTGAGCCTCTGACCACAGGTGATTGTGCCAATGGTCCTCTTGGAACTACAGTGTGTCCCAGGTGCCAGATCCCAAACAAATTTACTTTCCACAGCTTACAGCATTCACACAGGCAGCAGCCACTGCCACTGCCTTGGAATAGGTTAGCAAACTACATCTCACATTGTACAGAAAGTGAGCCATGGCTGGCAAGGCTGGAGCCAAGGCTGGCTTTCTGCCCTGCAGAGAAGAGGTTTTTTTATTGGGTCAGTCTGTTCATGTGTGGCTCCAGCAAGGAAAAGACACTGCTGTTTTCACCTGCTTGACACTTGTGGAGGTCAATTGAGGAGGATGTGCTGCTCTGCAAAGGTAGCAGGTATGATGATGCCTCCTGTCCCTCGAGGTCATGCACTGAGACAGGCATGGCAAGATGGTGTAAAATGTAAGAGGCATATGTTTGGAAGGAAGAGAGAGTCCTGCCCTACCAGCATGGCTGTTAAATGTAGCTGAAACCATCAGAGACTGACCTTTAGAAACAGGAAAACCTCAAAAGTCCTCCATTGCCCCTGGATAATTCTTGATCTGTGGAGCTGGAAGCTGTAGTTTCGAATGGTCAAGGTATCTAATTGGAGTTAGACATCTAATTATGTGGGTGGAATTAGCTCAGTAAAGTGAGCCTTAGTAGTTGGCAGCAAGACTCCTAGTTATTTAAAGTTCCTACCATAGTTTGCCAGCACTCAACTGGCTTTCAGGCACTTGGGGAATAAGTCCATCAAAGTGTCCCCCTGCCCTCCCCAGGTCAGATCATGCTCAGAGAGAACGATGTGAAAGGGGCAAGACTCCTTTGCCCAAATCTCCTCCAGCTGGGGCAGCTCACCCAAAATACCAAGCTCCGAATGCAGCTGGCACAGAGAGACTCCAGGTGTGACTGAAGTGCTGGTCTCAGCCCAGGGATCAACTGCAGTCCTGCAAATGCAGTCAAGGAAATTCCTCTTTTAAAGGTAACATGGAGCCAACAGGCCTGAGGGTGAGGTTTGGGATCTACACAATGCACCCAGGCATGGCTGGGTCCTTCCTTGGAGGAAAGTCTGGGCTTAGAGAGCACAGTGATGCCAAAGCAGGGCTGGACACTCTCGAGTCTGCAACAATGAAGCTGGGAAGTATTTTGTAGTTGTCTTCAAAATCTGCATCTCTCTCCTGACTTTACTATAATTCTTTTCCCCACTGTTTTTCTCATGTTTCTGTCCAGGTTACTTCAAATCCAAAACATTTTATTTCTGCTAATGAGGTTCTGGTCAGATGTGGGGCTCTTGCTGGGGTTCAGCAGTGGATCCCTGCTAGAACACCCCAAAGCCTTTACAGTGTCCTGGCAGATGCTGGTTCTCATAAGTACATTTAGATATGGGATCCTTGCCCTTGAGCTCCAAGTGCCCAGGTTTTTTGCATATGCAAATATTTGCAAAGTCAGGGCTCTGTTTGTATTGACTATTTAATATTTTAATTTTATATATAAGTTTCTGATGCTCTGTTCATTGTTTAAAATCCAGCTATAATTTTAAGGAAAGAGGTTTCTTGCTTTGCTTTATAAGCAGATGTCTCAAGTGTCACTTGAGAGTTCAGTTGCTGCAGTAGTGGGTCCAGTGGTTTGAGTCAGTGTCTCTAGTTTTGAGC
Source organism: Polioptila caerulea (assembly GCA_013397295.1). Lineage (NCBI taxonomy): Eukaryota > Metazoa > Chordata > Aves > Passeriformes > Certhiidae > Polioptila > Polioptila caerulea. Next base: position 234,175 of record VYXF01008053.1, on the reverse strand, counting down.
AATAATGAAGGAGCAGGAGAACTGTACTGTACAAATTTATATTGTCCCATCACTGTTCCTGATGTTCTTTTGTCCCAGTGGCTGCTAGGACATGCTCTCTGCTGTCAGAAAGGTCTGTGCTTGGTGCTGAGTCAGAAACCTGGTCAGCTGTCCTGCCTCTGTGCAAGACAAACACACCAGGATATGCCTGCACATGCCAGCTCCTCTGACAAGCCAACGCCTCTCAGGGGGCTTGGACACCATCCCTGGCATAGGAAGGAGATGTTCATATCATGGACAATCATTGATCAGATCTGGAGAAAAACCACAGTGGGGACAGTGGTGTGGGAGTTCGTTCCTGCTGTTCTCTGACAGCAGTGCATGGAGCAGCAGAGGGTACTGGTTTCAGGGCTGCTGTGCAGCACTAGAAAATTCCCCTTTCAACAATTCTCTGTTTTATTAAAACTAAAAAGCTTGAATACTCAGGCAGGAAGAAGTCATTTTTCCAAAATAGACAGTGATGAATTTGGGAAAATTGGAGGGAGGCCAAGGAATTACAGCAGACTGAAAGCTGGGTGACTTTCCTGGGAGTGACCAGAGAAGATTTCAAAGCCGCCAACCCCCCCCTTCCCCACCACTGCCACAGGAGAGCTGAAACCTTGGCTAGCAGAGGAGTCACTGCCACCACTGCTGCTTCCTTTTCTTGCTGCCAGATAAAGAGGACAGACTCTCCTTTTTCAGTCCATTCTGCTCACACAATGGGCAAAGGGGATCAGCGCCAAAATTACAAGTGTGAGCCCTTAATGCATCAGGTTGAACAATGGGCTTTGGAGGCGTCTGCCTTGTCGCGAGAAGCAGTACAGCTAGTTCTGACTACCCAGTGCCATGGAAAAAAACCTCATTGTCCTGGCAAAATGCTCCCCAGAATGAAAACACCCTCCTCCTTCTTTCTTCAGCTTCCTAATGGGAAGCAAAATAACAAACCAGGCCCACAATTAAACAAACATGCCACTAACTGAGCCGAGCTCAAGTGTAACAGATGTTGTTGCAGTTGGACCAGGCTGGAGGCTGGGAGTAAGCCATGCTGGCTGGCTGCTGCTTCTGGGATGCTGTTGCTGAAGGGGTTTCTTTGCCACACCACAGCCCCCTCCTTCCACCAGTCTTTCTTCCTGTTTCTCTGATATTCCTTTTTTCTTGCTATCCTCCTTGTCCTGGTGCATCCCCAACTGCTCCACCTCATCACATCTCATTCATCACTTCATCAGGTTCACTTTTTAGCACTCAAAACCACAGGTTTTATCTCAGAAAAGCTCAAGAGATGGGGTAAAGCCATGTCAATTACCTTTTTAGGCCATGTTAGTATAGGAGAATAAAACAACTCTTTTTCTCCATTTCATTTGTCTTGATCTGGCACAAGAATAATCAATGCCACCTCCCAGTTCCTGCAGTCCCCCCCAAGTTTAATGGCTGTGGTGCAGGTGACTGTGGGGCTGTAGCTCAGCACACCTGAGATTCCCATCCCAAAAGTGCTTCTCCTCCAAATATTACAGGCGTCTCTGCAACATAAGAAAATTGGTGTTTGAGAGGTGACAGAGACAGCTAAAGAAGGGCAAACAAAAGGGAAATTGTGTCCTTCTCATATCTGGCTGAATCCATCTTCTCTGCAGCTTTAGAACTCTGGTGCAGTCCATGACTGCAGTCTTACCACTGCCAAGGCTTAAAGTCCCTGACTCCCCATCTGGCACCAACTGACTGATGTCTCTTATATCCCATGCACCCCCCATTTACAGGGACCTGTTCCTTCCAACTCTGTGTCAAAGGACCAAAATAGTTTGGCACAAGGCAGAATCAGAGGCTGCTCAGCCTTGCTTGTCCCCCAGCATAGCTGTGCCAGGCTTCTATTACTGCTAGAGGAACAAGAGGGACTCAGGGCTGGGAGACAGTCCAGTGGCACTCCAGGGCTGGGGACAGACTTCACAGGCCTTTGGGTCACTCCCTAGAGCAAAGCCTTCTCTCATCCAAGGGCCGTGGTCACCAACACCTTCCTGAGGTGTTTGGAGGAGGAATACAGGACATTGGAGCATCTGTGCCCACACACATCTTTGGTTTGTCTTTTGTTCTACTTGCAGTTACAAGGCCCTGTGCAGTGGGGTTTTGCTTTGCCCCAGGCTGCTGTAGCACTGTGACTTCTGTGACTATTAATAGAAGTCTAAGGAAGTAAGAAAAGTTAACTTCTCTTTCTCCTTCAAGCAGGGAAGCTGGAAGATCCCTGAAATCTTTCCTGAAGTGTCTCAGAAGAAGGAATTCTGCTGGCACAGAGGCCCTCGGAGCCAGCACACTCTGGGACAGGAGCATCCCCCACCTGCCATGCTCAGGAATTCTCTACAGTGGAGGAGGTAAGCAGCTCAGAATGAAACCTTGCTTGGTTTACCCTGTTTGCTGAGCAAGATAGGCTGGATACCCTGGGCACTGGCAATATTAAGCCAACACCACCGCTCAATGCTCTGCTGTGGTAAGGAACCAGCCAAATGCACAACTGTTATGAACCAGGGCTGCTAGTTCAGCACTCTGATGGTCAGAGTGAGAACAGCACAGACACAGAGAGCTCCAGCCAGAACAGGCTTTTATTGCTCCCAGTGCAGTGCTGAGTAGTATTTCCACTCATATGACAAATTTATGAATAAGCATCAAGGAGCCTTTGGCAGAAAGCATCCCTGTTGTCAAAACCCTCTTCCAGGTGAAAATGAAAACCAGTTCCAGGTGAACATCCAGGTATTCCAGACCAGGGAGGTACTGGAAGTAAATCACAGCAAGCCAACCAACTAACTATCCCTTTACTTATCACCTAAGATTTGAGGATTTTATACTTTTTTAATTCTTGCCCTGAGATAAAGCACCTCAGATGGACAATTTTATGGAGCTATTGGGTTTTACTTCCTTTTTCCAGCTGATAGACACAATGCGTGCACATAATGTGACTGCACTTTGATAAATACAGCAGCAATTTTACAAGGTTGGCTCTTTTAGAACAGTTGATGACATGAGCTAAAATTACTAGAAATCATCATATAGAAGTGGATGTAAAATTATCAGATTTCAAGTAACTCAGGAGATACCCTGTCCTATAAAACAGTGGTACTTTTTTAAAAAAATGCATCCTTCTTCCCACTGCCCTTTTTTCTTCAACCTCTCATTTAAAACACAAATTTACGTCTGTTCAGTTCCCCCACTCTGTTGCACACAGCATCTTTTATTTTCACAGCAGCTTGGAAATGCAGATTTTGTGATGAAGACCTAGAGAGACACACCTTATTACAGCAATGTGTCTGGGCTGTGGCTGCAGAGCAGCCTCCCTCCTCTCACCAGCTCTGGGGCTCACTGGATGCTGCTCTGAGCCTGTTCAGGATGTTGAGCAGAAAAATAAAAGCAATTTTTGGTTTTGTTAGGTTTTCTGGCCAGCTCAGTGTCAAGTGAAAGGGAGGGGGAAAAAGGGAGACCAGGTAGGAGAGTGTGCTCACTGGAGAGATTGGCTGGGGATGCTGCAGAGCTGCTGACTCCAACCCTGTTTGTTTAATGCTGGTGCATTATATATCTTGTATGGATGCTTGTTCTGGTTCTTGCTCAATGCATTGACCAGAACATGCAGTTTAACAGCAGTTCTTCCCTTAGTCCCAGCCCAGCAAAGACCTATGTGGTATCTATATTTAAAGCCCATTTAATTTCAGTCTTCTCTATGCAGGACTATTTTGATAGAGCTGGGGAAGTAATGACACAAATAGTTGATAGCACAAATAGTTGTGCTGGCAGGTCAGAAGAGGTGGCAACCTCTGGATGAGAGCCATGAAAAGCAGCTGTGGACAGACACCTCCGCACGGAGTTTGGCTGCAGCTGGAACAGGATGCACAGCCTGGAGCTTCAGTCACCATTCTATCAGGTCAAAGGAAGGGGAAGGGTGAATCAGTCCAGAACAAATGAAAACTATTCTGAATGCTGGCTCATAAAATTAAAGGCAACTTTTAAAATCTCAGCAAAAAAAAAAAAAATTTGGTTAATCTTCCACCACTCTCTTATTTCTGTAGTCAGTTTAGCACCTGGTTTAATTCCCATCCCAGACAAAAGCAGAAATACCAGGATACCACAAGTAATTGTTGGTGCTGTAGCTCTTCAGGTCAGAAAGAAGCAGAAGTAGTGGGGATTTCTCATGAATTGTCTTACCAGTTTCTAAAACTGTATCTGTACTGTCTTGAGTGTCTGAGCCTCTTCTAGAGCAGACACTGTAAGGCACCAGCAATAGCACCATTTGATTGTGACTCAGTCCCATTTGGCTGCAACATCTCAGATGCCTCATCCCATGAACTCTGGAGCTCTCCACACATTGCTCCATGTCCAAGTGAGCATTTACTGGAAAGAGAAAGTAAAGTGAAGGGGCAGCACCCTCTGTGACACAGAGCAAGAAATGAAGGCAGGACAGAGTGAGACTAAAAATCCTGTGTGGTGGCAGTTCTCAACCATTGTAACAGCCCTCAGGAGAGCTGCTACAAACCAGAATAGCTTGTAACAGCCCGGGAGGGCCAGAGCCAGAGCAAGGAAGCTATCAACCAGCTCTATCCCCATCACAGAACTGAAGCTTAGCATGACTTGGAAAGCAAAGGTTCTGTTTTCTCTCTCTTGGAAATAGGGATCTACGGATGCCAAATGATTAGGGCTCTTTTAACAGAAAATGCAAAATAGAAGTATCACTCCACCCTGCAATCTGCTCACCTTTCATCCGGTGATTACCTTCTCTTTTAGATCCTTCTTCTGTCCCTCCTGGATGGAGCATTCACTTTTGAAGAGCATTGGCAATGTGATGCCATGCTCATGTAGGCCTGGAGAAGCCTTACTTTTTCCAGTACCACCATCAGGACAAAAACATGACCTTTTGCTGCAACCAGACCTGCCCATAATCCTCAGGTCACTGGTGACAGCATGCCTGACATCCACGTATACCTGCAAACATTCCGGGAGATCTCTCTGATGCAAAGCCCCTTTGGCCATGCGCTGCTAAGTGAGGCAGCCTCCATCTCTTTGCATTTCAATCCCATCCATCTACAGCCAATCAGCTGGGAATCTTGTCCCTTGCATCAAGCCCCCTCTGCTCCATAATTACAAGGGCCAAGTTAAGGTCTTTAAATGGTTTGTGAGGTGATACAGGTGATGAGGATGTGACCTAAGGTATCAAAACTTCCAGCAATAGAGGGAGCATCATCGTTAGCTACCCCCCTTCAGGGGCTGGTATGTGGCAAGCACTGGAATGCACCACTTTTCCTCTGGCTTGATATAATTACTTTCAGTGTTATTTAAAGCTCTGACTAATCAGAGGCAATAGCCAGGTTTATAATGCAACAGTGTGTAGCCTGGAGCAAATTCTGACATAATTGCACTGTATAAATTCCCTCATTAGAAATGACACTGCCTTGGCATTATGTACGAAGCAGCCATGGTCCAGTCAACTGGCTCTGTGAAAATCTGTCTGACAATTGTTTACCCTGTTGATATCTTATTGACACTTCTTACAATGATGAAACTGTTACATGACAGCAAATGGAAGCCAAAGGCTGAAGAGTCTCTCCTTTCCTCTTGGTGGCTTCAACTATGGTTGTTTTCTTGCCTGGTTTTCTCTAGGTGAGGCCTTTCTCGGTTCTGATCACTCTGAAGTAGAAAAAGAAGCATGTGGTTATGATACAAATCACAAAAGCCCATGGAAATCCTGACCGGGGTTGCATCATCTGCTTCAAGGAGCAATTACTCCCCTAGGTCCTATCCCTTCCCTGCAGAGGGATTATGGGCCATATTAGGATTTGTTCCGACCTGGCATTGCCTTGCTCCATGGCAGGGTAGTGAGAGCCAAGCTGCTCTCCTGCTGGTTTTAGCTCATGCCAATGGAGCAGCAGGGTGCTGAGATGGGCTAATTTGTCAGATCCTGGTATGTTACTCTGCAAAATGATTGCATGATATATTTGTTTCTCACTGCTGTGGCACATTTGGACAGCCTGGGAAGAGGGAGACTGCACCCTTGGTTGGGAGGATGATAGAATCCTCAGGACTGTGGCCAGTGCCATTTGGACAAAGGAAACCAAACACATTTCCAGTTTTGGACCACTTGATTCAATGCAGGCCAAGGAAGGATTTTGACCTTTTTGGCCATTATCTTACATAAGGATCAGAAAAGAAAAAATAGTAATCTGAATAAATTCAATGAATATTGTTATAAAAACAAGAGCTTGTAGAGAACTTCAAAGAAGTTTTATCACCTCCTTGAGGAAGGTTCAGGAGGGACCCACTGAAAATGTATCTTGAACAACAGGCTTTCTTGCAGCAGAATAGCAACAATGGTAGTACAGTTCAGAGGCTGGGATAGGGCAGTATGATTCCAGCCTCCCTCTAACCTGGGAGACCTGAGCTGATTTCAAGTACAGGGAATGGGATCTGGAGACTTTTCAGATCTTCAGTTTCAAGCTGGCTCAGGTCAGACCAGTTGGTCTCCAACACTGGCAAACTTGGGAGATAAACAGAAGGAGGTTTGTTTTTTTTTAGTTATAGCCAGCAAAAAAAATCCTACCTGCAGAGGATTATCCCTTGCAGTATGTTGTCTATTCCAGTTAATTTACAAAATCACAACCACTGAGTTTAGTTGTGAAGAAAATGAGAAATACTATTCTCTAAGGGAGGTATTGACACAACTATTTGGGAAACTTTTGGGCTTCATGCAATACCATTAACATTGGTGGCATTTGTCCATTTTCACCAGCTAAGAGATGAACTCATTAACCCCCACCACAAAATCTGAGGCAACAGTGCCTTTTTTTGTTTGTTTGATTTCAGCATCACCAGGAAAGCTGTGATCTGGATGCATCCCACAGTCTCCTTCTTAAGCAGTTAGTAATGCCTCTAAGAGATTCTTCCTAATGGTATTCAGAGACTGGAGCAGAGCACTGAGATGCTGTCGCATGTATGGAGACAGTGGTCCCCTGCTGGTGTTTCCAAACCCCAGTGTCCCCACGCTGAGCTGGGTCCCTGTGGGAATGCAGTGTTTTCCCCAGTCCCCGCCTCTCTGGGGTGCATGCCCTTGCCTGGGCCAACACCAGCATGGAAGAAGTTAGCACTGCTGTTCCCTATGGCAAACCAAGCTGTGGCTAAAGGAGTATTTGGATACCCTGGGCTGCCAATTCAGAACGTTCCTAAAACCGCCAGTAAAATTTGCCTCCGATTCCTTTTTAGGAAAAGAAGGCTGTAATATAAAATCTCATTTTCTAGGCGTTAAAAGTTTACAACCCACACCATTAAAAGCAACATTCTGTGTCTAACTTAAATGTTTGGTCTTCAGGAAGAGCTAGGAGGAAAAGAGAAGGTTCCCTGTTTGTTCTACAAAATAGGAAAGTGGTTGCTTTCTATACTGTAAATATGTATTAGAAAGCTCTTATAGGCTCGTGCTGGGGATTTGATGTTTTTAACTGACTACATTCCTTACATTTTTGTATAACTGCCAAGAAAGCTAAATAAAATGGCTTTTTTAGTGTTTTCTCTAAGAATAGCCCTGCTTCTTTGTAAATATAGCAAAGGAATTGTTGATAATAACTCTTTGGGAGAATAACTGGTGTTATTGATGTTAAAAGTAGAAAGATTGCTGTTTCTCTGTCTCAGAAACAGAGCTAACCAAGTAGGCTGGGACTTCAGAAAGCCTGAGCATTCCTTGGCCAGTTACTGAAATTAGACGGGTTTCATTCCTGTGCCAGAAGGTGTAGAATCAGAGAAGACCAGCAATGAAACTCAAATAGAAACAAAAAGCCCAAACCCTGAGATTTGCATTTTCTTTCAGGATGCAAAACTGAACTTTTTTCCTCCTTGTTTGCACTTCTCCATTTGCAGATGGTTCTGCCTTCTGCCAACATACCCTGAAAAACTGGGGTTAATTTACTCAGTTTGATTCAAATGTGCACAATTAACACTTAAGTACCCTTAAACCTTTTCAGTGTTAGGGGAAGTCCCACCCTCCTGAGATACCAGCATGCAAAGATCAACATTCTCAAGTTGAGCCAAAGTTTAGACTACAGAGCCCTGGCTATTGCTTGATTGACACCCATCATATATATGCCAAGACCTTAGATGTGTTTTGTCATGCTATGCAACAAACTGGTGGTAAAACCAGGATTGCTGCAGGAGAATTTGAACCAGCCTGTGCCATGCTTTGACTGCTAAACATTCCTGCCATCCAGGATTAGGAGAAGGTGGAAGGCTCTTAATCCACTTGTATGTCTTTTCTAGGGGGAAAAAAGCTGCAATTATTTTCGTAGGGTTGACTGAAAGCATCTGTCTTCCCTGCAGTTGAGACAACCCCTCACAAAGGCTCCCTGTCATTAACCAGACCTGCCCTTCAGTTGAGCATGCAGAGATTTGGTGCTTGTTCAGCCCGGCTTCGTCAGGGCTGGTAGCCCTCGTCAGGATTATTTTTCAAAACAGAGACTCGGTGGGGCCAGGCTGTAGCATACAGTGCCCAGACACTGCCTTCTGTTTGTTCTGAGTCTGCTCCTCCCAGCTTCCCCAGTTGCTCCCTACCTTTGCCATAAAAGCTGCTCAATGGTTGTTCCTAATTCACCTTTGCCAGCTCCACACAGCATTTTATAGCCCTCTATGATCATTTACTCTCTCATTTACTTCCCAGACTGAAATGCCCCAGTCTCTTTAGTTATTCCTCAGAGAGGTATAGTGGGTTAAAAAAGGGCAATTTTAGGAAAAGCAGTAGGCAGTGCTGTCATGACTGGGGTTTTTTCCTCCATTGTCAGTTTGGTTACTTGCTGTTTTGGCTAGTGAGATTTCCACTGTGCCAGATGGCAATTGAGAGCAGGTATCCCAGCATCTTTTGAGCCAAAGAAAGGTTCTGTGTTTCACTTTCAAGCCTGTGCTTGTGCCACAGCTTTGATGATATCCAAAGCTACAATATCTCAAATGACAACAAAATTCATGCAATCTGTAAAGGAAAGGCTTCTCATCATCTCTGCAAGTGACTTGTGAATGTGAGGTGGTGAAGGATGGAAGGCAGAGTTCCCACCCCATAAGGATTTTGAAGATTAAAAAGTTAAAACAGCTCCTAGTGGTCCCTGTATCTACCAATTAAAGCAAATAAAAACCCAACCAACTAAAAACCATCACCACCAAAACCCACTTTGTTTTTATCAAGATTGAGAGATGACACAAAGGCTGACTACAGCATTAATGAGCTTGCCTGTGGTTTAGGAAGATTCAGATCCTTCTACTGTTGTTTCCAGTATGCATCTGGGCTGGTGGCTACTCTGCTCGTGTTCTTAGATTCCATGTTATCACTACTAGTTCCAAATTTGGGTGGATTTTAGAAGGTAGGAGTTTGTTTGGGTCTAAATAGCAGATAATTTAGCAGGCTCACGGAACATCAATTCCAAATGAGGACAGAGTTATGAAAACTGATTGTCCTCTGAGATTTCTGCCATTCAAAGTCAAATTCACATGCTAAACATGATTTGTCTTTTCCTTTTACTAGTCTTTGGAAAAGTCTGAGCACTGTGATAAGGAGTGTGTGGAGTAGAATGAGAGCAGAATAGGTTAAACGTTGCCTATGTGCTCAAATTGGGGTTAAGGAGAGACCTGAACCTGGGATCCAAGCCACTTTATGACTTCTGCATAACTGGCTAATTGAGCTGTAACGGGATGCAGAGTGTTTGCACGTTTGTCTGCCCATGAGAGGCACAGCTTCTTTTAAGTTGCCTGGACTACAGGCCCCAGAAGATCTTGTACTAACTATAGGATAAAATATCTATTGCTTCCCTGAATCCATCCATGTGCCTGAGTAAGAGGGATGTGAGTGAGAGCTGAGTTCCCAGAGTGGGTGCAGGGAGCTCAGTGTGAGAGCGTGCAATGCTGTTCAGAAACATGGCTTAAGGTCAGACTCCACTCTAAAGCTTCCCCAGAATCCCAAATCCTCTTTTTATATGAGTTTCACTCAAACACAAACAATTAAAGAATTTCATCTTCTCCTACCACGGTGGGAAAGCTTGGATGCTTCTCTGGTCTCTTAACTTTATTAAATAGCCCCAGAGTGCTCCCTAGATGAGGGTCCTGCCAGGCTTCAGACAACCCAAATCTTTGTGTTTGCTGTGGATAAGTTGGTCTCTGATGTGAATTGGCAGTAGGGAAGAGAAATAACACAGCTTGTTGCAGAGAAGAAAAAAAATGAGGGGCAGCTACAAGCCTTGTGTCTGCTCATATGATTGGAATGGTTTGACAAGGACTCCCATCACTGGCAGCATTTCAGAGACCTCCACATGGGCCATTGCCCATCTCCACTGTGTCCTTTTATGTTTCCCCTCCTAAAGACAGCACCAGGCAGCTTTAGACCTTAAGCACCCTCTGTTCTGACCCCTGCCTGGAGCACAGGGAGGTGACTTTTGTAGTTTTAATTTTGGAATTTGTCCCATTAATAGGCACGGTCTGGTGGAATGGAGAGAAACATTCCTCCTGGGCCAGCTTGCTCTGGTCTCCATCAGCTCTCTCATCACCAGGGGTTTGTCAAAGCGTGCAGTATGCTAACATCCTGCCAGCTCACCTTTCGCAAGCTGACTCGAAGGCATTAGTCCCACCAGTGCAAATAAGGTGTCTGCCACATGTCTGCTGGTTTCTTCCTGGTGCACTGAGGCAAAGCAGCCTTTCCTTGTCAGTCATTGACCAAAACTGTTGATTCTGGAACAACTGACTGTGCTGGTTGTAGAGGATGCCAAAACCTCTTGAAAGCTGGGAAGCAAAGACATTCTCTTTTTAAATGAATTAAGCTCTAGAAGGAATTTTCCTGAGAGCTTATTTGATATCTGGAATGGAAATGGCTTTCCTTCTCCAACTCCACCTACTCAACACTCCGAGTTGCATCCAGAGAGCCTTTTGACACATTTCTCCTCTCCTCTCCAGACTACTACCATTGGAGTTCCACTGCATTTATTTCTAGTCAGCTGACAAATATTCCAGGTGAGTCCAACTTGTTTGCTGAGTTAGTGTAGTGTACTTAGTTCAGTCTAGGGAGAATGTAGCAGTTGGAGGGCATTTTCTGGTCAATCAGACACTTCTATCAGGGCTGAGCTGGGGGAAGTTTGGTCCAATTTGGTTAAACTGTTAAAATCACAGCCAGTTCTTGAACTGCTTGTTAAAACTCAGGTCTGGTACAACCCACTCTATGTAGGTGTTTTCTGAGGAGCATTTAGCAGACATTTCCCCGCTTCCACTCCCCAAGAGCAGGCTGAGAGGGATTTCTGGATAGCTCCAGCCCCCTGGATCACCCAGACACCTCATGACCTCCCTGCCTCCCGAGAGAAACATGGCTGTGCCAAAGGAAAGTGAAGCCCAACGTCTGCCCATGCCCAAAGCAGCATGGACCTGTCATTGCTAAATGCTGTCACAGGTTCCATGGCTGAGGAAGGACCTTGCATTGCAAAACGCACACATAGAGAGCAACCCTGTGATAAGATAGGCTTTTAAAAATCAAATCTTATTGAGACAAGTGGTAAGCCCAGCTCTATCTATATCTAAAGACACAGATCCTGGTGGTACTGATAAACTGCTGGAGTGAGAGCCTAATGCTCCTTGGCTCCTGTAGGAAATAGGACCTCTACTAACATCTGTAAATAAATATCCCCTTGTGTCTTTACACTCTTAAATACCTTTGCAAACCTGGCTGCTTGCCTGTTTCCCATACTTGGCTGCTGCTTCTTAGTGTTTGCAGAGTAGCAGGAGCAAGAGCTCAGCTGTAATTTGGGGTTGCATTTTTCAAAGTGCTGTACAGGCACAGAACAAAAGACCTCTGACCACTTCCCAGTATCCAGGTCTTGTTTTAAAAACAAGCTCCCCTGTTTTGTTTGTACAGTTTTGGGTTTTTTAATATTTTATTTATTATCTTCTTCTTTCCTTTATATTTCTGATGCCTCCAAGCTAGAATACCTTTGCTGAGGTCCTGACTGAGCCAGGCCAAGCCTGTCCCATGGAAAGGACTTTTTACCTGTGTCCTGCTTATCTGCAAGTGGTGAGTGTGGCTGGAGTGAAACTGCAAGGGTTGAAATGAAGGGTCTTAGGGTAATACTGCTCAACAAACTTTGTGCTTCAAGATTCCCACTGGGATTAGGGAACATGAGCACTTCTGGAATAAAAAGCAAAAGTTTAGACCACAGAGAACTGAGCAGATGCAAACATGTGATACAAAACTGAAAAACTGTGCTCCAAGAGAGGGAAATGCACTCCAGCTGTGCCTGGAGAGAGTGGGTCATGCTTTTCCTGTGCCCAGGCTGTTTATTCGACAGCAACTACCAGGATGGGATTTCCTCCAGGTTTACGTCAAGGAGCATGTCATGTCTTTTGACCCTTAACTAGGTAAAAGTTATTGTATTAATAATCAACCAACCTGGGATCTCAGACCGAGTGACAATTTGCATCCATCCCCAAATTATATAAACCTAAACCACCATAATTTAAAGAGAAAACTTCTTGAGCTAGTATTTCCTGTGAAATCTCAATAGAAGAAGTGTGTCTTCTGGGTTCTTTCATGCATCTCAGGTTCATTTTGGGGCTCTGTAATTCATGGCAGCTGGTTCTCTGATTATTTTATATTAAGGACCAACTTCCAGTAACATCAGTGGGAGCAGGATTTCAGCTCTAAAGCTATTATTAACTAATGCAGCACAACAATGCCTGGCTTTCGTTCTGTTTTGTTTTCTCCCAGGGTCGGAACGTGTGTGTATCCCATTAACTCTGTCCTCACTGCTCTCAAGATGTTCCGCACAAATGATTTTTTTTCTTTTTGTAAGAAAATATATTTTACTAGGCAGTTTTATGAGAACTGACAAAATGCCTCGTAAATAACCCAGCAGGAAATATGGGGTAAATAAAATTTTTACAGCTTTATCATAAACCTGAGAAGTCTTTGGTTCCTTTTGGAATGGAATGAGCAAGGTATTTCATTAAAGGAAAAGACATGCTCTCTAAAGCCCAACAATTATGGACACAATGCCTTTTTAACCTGCAATTCAGTCAAACAGGTTTGGTGGCAGTGGAAAATGTTAAAGGCCCTGTTTTGACACTTTGGGTCATGCTCCCCACAGATCAATTTGTGCTGTAGATTCCCTGCTCAGTAGAGCTGGAGAACTGGTGTGTGCCTGACCTGTCCCCAAAGTATCCAGGACCTGTAAGGAAACAAGTATCTGGGAGAACCTGCTCAGGACAGGCTGAGGCTTTCTGCTGCCTTTGTACATTTCTGAGCACGGGGCTGTGCCTGGGCCCCAAAGTGCAAAGGGAATACAAACAAATACGGTCCTCAGGCCTTCAGCACAAGCCTGAAATGCAATGATTTGGTCAAAGACCAAGAGTCTGAAATAGAAATGCTCGGAACCAGCCTCAGTCCCTGAACTTTGTGTGAAGGGGAAATTCAGCTCTCAGAAGGAGGATCCTTGACGTGTGATGCTTTGGTATGGTGGGAAGACAGGAGGGGATATCTTTTTTAAGTTCTTTTTACTTGCAAATACTCATATTGACATCCATGACTATTTTCTACTTACAGTGAAACAGAAATTGGGCAAAATAGAACCCGTTCCTGGGTGCATAAAAGGTAGGGAAACTATCTCCCCAAAGACTTGATAAGGTGTCATTGTAGACCTGTATGGTCTGATGAAATACCAGTGAGGTGATCTAATAGTGAAGGCCTTTGCCATTTCTCATACCTCTTGTTCTCTGATCCCCACCCTATTTGCACCTCCAGCCCAGCTGAAAACTTGAGAGAGAGCAATCCTGGAAAGGCTGGGTTTCACTAAGCATTGGAGATGTTCAGATACCCTTGTTATCTTTCCTGCATTGAGAGCAGACCAGAGCTGACAGCACCACTCAGGCCTCACCCTGCTGGCACCACAGGCTGCACTCCACAGCCATGGTCCCCACCTCTCCTCTGGGGCATTCTTGCATAAAGCCCACCACTCAGGCTGGTATGGGCTCCACCTTGCCTTGGGGGCAGTGCTGCATTCCCTGCCTTCCCTGCCAGCCCCTCCCTGCTAGATAGCCCTTCCCCTCCTACTCAGATTGCCTGGGTCCTCAGGACATCTACAGCAGCTTCCTAAGGCAATGTCATGTGAGGAAAGCATCTTAAGCTTTTGCAGCTATAATGCCTTGTAAACAAAGAGGTAAGTTCTCCCCACCCCACACTCCAAAGCTCTTGTGATGTTGATTTTTTAAATGGCCACACTTGGGGAACAGGAGGCCTACAGGAGAGCTGGTCCCTGCACCAAAAGGTACAGTCCTTCAGCCTGGTCCTCCATGATGCTGAGTACTCAGAGCCCCGCTGGCTTCCAGGCCGAGTCAGGGCGGCCCTGGGAGGTTTGCCTGTATAAGGGCTCCAATGTCTGGCATGCTGTCTGAAAAGCACTGTGTAGAGAGAGAATTAGCACAGCCCTTTCCCTAAAGGAAGTTCCATCTTGGCACCGAGCAGCACGGTGGTCTGGCAGAGCACGGCCCTGGCAGCGCAGGCTGGGCCGCGTGTGGGGCTCTGCCCTCCCCCGGCAATGGCTGACAGCTTGTCAAAGGAAATTGGCTTTTTGGTGAGACACACTGCTTTAGTGAGAGCCCATATGTTCCTGAGTTATCTGTTCGGAATTCCCCTTATTATTCCAATGCCTTTGTCACCACACCCCTGCCTCTACCCTCTCCTCAGGCCTCTGCCGTGATGCAGAGGTTAAATAAAATATCATTTCCTTCTAATTTAGCCTTTGTCTTTGGCAATCAAAATGCCCTTCAGGCCCCTGTGGATTCAACCTTCCAGGTCAGTGTAGGACATGGGAACCCCCTTCCCAGGCATTTCACTGTAGATAATGTGACTGTTTAATGAGATCATTCAAAGCGCTGCCCTCCGCTGTGGCTGCTGCCTCTGGTGCTTGGGCTCTACCTCCTTTTCCCTCCCCACACCACCACCTCTCCTGGCCAGATTTTGCAAACCATCTCCTGGGAAACTGGGAGCCACAAGAGGAGAAGAAAAATAAGAGCAGATTAGATCTCCTGCAGCAAAGCCTCTGTGCACAGGAGAAAAAAGCTGTGTGAGTCCAGAGAGCAAGAGAACTCTGTCCCTTCTCTAGGAGGGGCTGAGCCAGGGAAACAGCAATACTTTGTAATTCTGCCACTCCTGTTTGAGCCGTTGAGTGCCAGCGTGGACAGAAGTGGGAGGATTCATGTTGTGATACTGCTGGGCAAATATAGTGAGAGCTGGGGGAACATACACAAATCTGCCTCTAGAAGCATCACCTGTGTGATATTTGTTAGGTTGAGGGTGCAATAGAAAGCACAGAATATATTTTTATTTTTTGTAAAATCCAGTATCCTATTCAGTATCTTCCTGGAGACTCCCTCTAACATAACACCCAATGGAGATAATGCTGGTAAAAGAACCAATGGTGTAAAGGGAAGACCTATAAAGAACAGTATATGATTTATAATGGAGTGTTGTTATTTTAACCTTTCCTTCCTTGTTCAGTTTTATGTATTTGAGTTGAAAGTGCAGAGGCAGCAGGGAGGCAGAGAGCGTTAACTTCACCCTGTAACATGCAACATAGATAAAAAGGGAGGAAGGCTGACTTGTGTGGTCTCCAAGGTAAGTAGGATAGGTATAGAAGGAAAGCCTTTAGTGCTGGTGTCCCACACATTTTTCTGGCTGTGTTTGTCCATTTCTGACATGGTTGAGTGCACAAATGTGGCTGGAGAGAAGATATGATTGTCATGTGTCCTAGGACTTGGCCCCTGCTATCTCCTCACTGTCTACTCTCGTCAGGAGATGCAGTAGGGATGCAGGAAAAGGTAAGAACCGAGTAAAGGACATGGTATGGGTTATTTGTGTGCATCCATGGTTATCCATGGATTAAGAACCCTGGATCATTGATGGATGGAGTTGTAAGGAATTATATCACAGGATCCTTTCAGAAATATAATCTATCTATCTATCTATCTATCTGTCTGTCTGTCTATCCATCCATCCATCCATCCATCCATCCATCCATCCATCCATCCATCCATCCATTAATCCATCCATCTTTAAGCAGCTGCCTCCTATATATCTATTTAAAGCATTTCAAAAAGCCAAGCTGGCAAGACATGGAAATCAGAGGGAGACAGCAGGGTGGGGAAAGCGCCTGAGAGGTGGGAACTGAGGACAAATGGTCCCCACCTCTGCAATGGTCCCAGCCCCCATTCTCACCCTGCTAGCATCCCTCCCTTTGGTAAACAGAGACAGGCAGGTTTTCACCTTGTCTCCTCAGACAAAGGAGCTGGCCCTTTGTTTCACTGTGTGACTCCCTGGCAGATGGAAGGTGCCTGAGGGGTCTTGTTCAAGGAAAGGCTCCGGTATTCAAAACACGCCCACAGGCAGACAGGAGAGGGGTGGGTTTCCTCCTGTGAAGGAATTGAATGAAACAGTTTTTGTCTCCTGATGGCTCTGTTTTGACTTTGAGAAGACATAAGTAGTCTGTAGTTTTACTAACTGAGCCTTTTGTGTTAATAGGAACTGAGAGGGAAACCCAGCATTTGGAGCCAAATTTAGTTCTGAAGGGGGAGAAAACCAAAATCCTGACGTCAGAAGTGTATGCATATTTCAAATATTTGAAATTCTCGCACAGAATTTCTTAGGAGGTGAGAATCTGACCCATAAATCAGTTTGATACAGGCTTTGTTGAGTCCTAATATTTGCCAATCCTTGCTTTCAGCCCCGGGGGATTTACTGGTTTTTATTCTTGTTGCTTTCAGTGGAAGTAAGAGAGGCAGACAGAGGAAATAGCCAAGCCAAGGAACAAGAGTTGATGAGAAGCCCATAGTTATGTGGTCAGTTAGTCTATCACTCAATGATATGTTTCACCAGGTCTTCTTCCAAGGCCATTGCACCACAACTCAATCCTAAGCTGGATGTATGTGCTTTCTCCAGCCTCCTGAAAAAAACCCAAAAAACAAAAAAAAAACAAGGCCAGGCTGAGGAAATTACATCTCTGAAGACATATTGATTTCTTGTAGGAAGTGTCAGGCCCTGCATGGGGAGATTCAAGTATATACCCAGCTCTACTGTGATGGCAGCTCAAATCTGTGGATGGGCAGTCTCTGGGTTGAAACCAGTCACCATCCATGGACCTGTTCTGCTGGTTTGGAGGTCTCGGACTGGCTGGTAACAGGAAGATGCCCACAGTGCTATTGGCATGATTGGTCCCCTTGTTTCATTATTTTCCTTCCCTACTCTGACCTATTATTAACAGACCCACCTTCTACCTAGTGTTTCTGTTTCCCCTGATATATTTGTAAAAGGCCTCTTATTCTCCTTAATCCCTTTGGCTATAATTAACTCATTCTGCATTTTTGCTGCCCTTATCTTTTCCCTGCAAGCCTTAACTGACTGAATGTTCTTGTTTGGTTGCCTCCCTGTTTTCCATTTCTACTAAAAGTTGTTTTGTGGGTTTTTTTTTTAATCCTCAGATCTCTGAGCAGGCTTATTTCTTGCATTTTTCTTCTTTATTTACTCTTCTTTTCCTCTCCCACCTTGCTGGTGGATCCCATCTATCTTTCATACATCTCAGGATGTGTAGATCTCAGGACTGACTCACATGGCACATTACTTGGTCCATTTCTTAATTCACTTCAATTCATTCACATTTTTTCCTTTGGCATTATGCAATTATTTTTTGGGGTTTTTTTTGCAATGCTGGATTTGCCCTTCCTTCTTGGGAGATTCCTACCTTCTCAGACAGTTCCTCTCTTTCATCCAATACCTTTTGTTCTACAGAAAACATGCAAAGTGAAAATTATTTCTTTTTTCAGAAAATATCATTTATGCAGGGTTTATTTTTGACGCAGGAAACCAGAAGGGCTGAATGTGGACTCAGAGCTCTCCAGCACCCTGTGGCTGTGGATCGGGGTGGTAAAAGTCCACAAGGGATCGTGCAGACCTATTCACCATCACCATGCTGAGGTAGCCTGTCCTGCCTGCTATTTTAGGGTGCAGAAGGAGGGGGCTTGGGCCACTCTCTCATTCCTCAGCCCACTGCTACCACCTCCCTCAGGAGCAAGCACAGTGAGAGGATGGTTTTACGGTA
This sequence comes from Polioptila caerulea, assembly GCA_013397295.1. NCBI lineage: Eukaryota > Metazoa > Chordata > Aves > Passeriformes > Certhiidae > Polioptila > Polioptila caerulea. Next base: position 216,047 of record VYXF01008053.1, on the reverse strand, counting down.
ACAGAGAGATATAAACAGAAGTGCAATCTCCAGCCATGCTTTTCCTCTCCCTCCCAAGGACACCTGAAGGAGAGGCCACCATGCAGGTACACCATGTGATGAATGCAGTGAGTGGGGATGGGGATGAAAAGCCCATTCTTTTGTTCCTGTTATTCGGGAAACAGAAGCTAAAGCAGATGCCCTTGGTGGAGAAGGCTGGCTGCCTGCTCCACTCTATACTGAGTCCTAGGTGAGGGCAGCAGCACTTGCCCATGGCCATGCCCACAGCTAGTCTTGCTGGCCTTGGTCCCTGTCATCACTCTTAACAAAGTCCATGGCCACTTTTTTGCCCTTTACTTTCCTCCAGTTTCAGACTTTGATGCTCTAGCACTGTGGTTCAGCAAGGTAGAGTGGGGAAGGGAAGGAGGAAGAAGTTTGGGGGGGGTTGCTTTACAAAAAAAAAAAAAAAAAGGAAAAAAAAAAC
>VYXF01008053.1:203977-215536 GCA_013397295.1 Polioptila caerulea | reverse complement strand
TGGGGGGGGGTTGTTTAAAAAAAAAAAAAAAAAGGGAAAAGACAGTCCCCTGTGGCCTGGGCATGTTGGTGGTTTTGCCACTTCTGTTGCCTGATCCACTTTTTCAGACAAATGAGGAAACCTCTGTGAATAGCCCTGAGCTCGCCCAGAGCGCTCTGGCACCCCCGAGCACGGGTGAGGGGACAGGAGGTGTCCAGGACGCTGGGGAGGGGAACAGGAGGCCAGGCTGCCCCCAAACACACTCACGCATGCACACCTACCAGCCTCCTTCCACAAAAGAAGCTTCTTTCATTTCCTGTGAGAGGAGGAGGCGGGAAAGAGAGAACTTGAAGGCTGCAAATTCCTCAGCCACATATCTCGCCTCCCTCTCCTTTCCTATGCTGCCTGCCAGCTCCACGCTCAGGAGCTGCAGCTCCTGCTTCCCATACAAATAGGCAAGGCTGAATAACTGTGCTTTTAAACCTTGTGCCACATTCTGGTGCTTTGGGGGTTGTTTCTTATCACAGCATTTGTGTGCTTTGCCTGTCAGAGCCACCTCAAGGCTGCTCTAACTCCAAAGGTCTAAGTTGCTGGGTGGCTGATTTGGAGCACAGGCCTGCCTTTTGCTGTGGTTTAAGCATTTTTTCTACCCGAGCTGCCCCCTTCTTGCCCCCAGCCAGCCTCAGGAAGCTTGTCTTCATGCATATTGACAATTACCCTGTGCTAGAGCAATGCTTTTCCAAACCTTCAGCTCTATACCTGCCATTTCAAAGGGATACTGTTGTCAAGCACCCAGCTTGTCACAAAACTGTGAGTTGGAGACACTAAAGCAGCAGGTGGTATCCAGGTGCGTTGGGCTAATCCTTGGCTTTTCTAAGGCAGGGTTACTTTTTCCTCGTCAGTAACTAGGACAAGCGCAGGAGAGGCAGACAGAGTTTCTGTTTCAGATATTTGGCTCTTGCAGACTTTCCCTGACTTTTTACAAGGTAGGCTGTATTGCTTTCCTGTGACAGCGAAGGACATTAGGGGTAATGGGTGAGATCTTATTCTTTCCAGAGCTGTGGCAAAGCAGCTCACACCACAGCTGTGCCTGTGAGGAGCTGGTGGTTCTCAGCCTGCTCAGAGCATCCTGATGCTGTGCTGTGGCTCAGCTACAGCCACTGCTGATGCAGGAGGGAGTCCAGCTGCCTCTTCTGTTTCTTTGCCTGACCCTGAATGCATAAATGAGTGGTATCAATCAGAAACAATGCCTGAAAGTCAAGTAGATTTGGTGTTCATCTAAACAGGGGAAATCCTGTGCACTGAGATTTCAGGACCTGGTGGCTGGAGTGCAGAATGCATGGAGAGAAAGCGCACTTCTGCAGAACATTTCCTAAGGCATCCAAGGACTCTCTGAAACCCACAAAGCCTGCCCTAAAACCACAGCTGCAACAAAAGAGGAAGAGTCCACAGCAGAACTGGGAGCATATTAAACCTTGCAAAATCGGTCTCTTTCTGTGGTGGGGAGCATGTGTATGAATACATACATACACATACACAGAGAGAGAGCTGTGCTTTTTCAGCATCGGGGTTAAAAGTGAAGGCAGGATGTAGGAATGCTGAGCAGGGGTGGTGATTTCAGGCAGGGCTGGATCAAGAGTGGTGGCCTAAGCCAGTGGCTTCACAAGGAGAATGACCAGCCTTCCCAGGACCTAGTGCAGTGGATTTAAAGGATTCTAGGTAGTTTGTAAGCCACAGAGGTAAATTCAGCAAAGGTGTAAATGGGAGAGTGAACCATCAGAAAGAGAGCAGCGACGATGAGGGTGTGGATGAAAAGATGTCTAAGTGATGAAGAGTGCACAGGACAAAAAGAGTGTAATTTCCAAGTGACACTAAGGAAGAACACAGGAAAAGAAAGTAAAAAGATTGTGTTAAAATATAGTCAGCTGTCTAGCTTTCCAGTACCATCCCTGTTCTTGTCCTGACACCACTGAGTGCAGTTGCTGTTGAGTTCCAAGTTGTGCAGGGTCCTATGAAGGCAGTGTTCAAAGCTGACCCCAGTGAGACTGCCCAAGGTGGCTTTCCTGGGTGTTGGGTCAGGAGGTCAGGGTTAACTCTGTGATGCAGGACCTTTGCTGGACAGGTGTGTCTACCTCCTGAACAGCTTTGCTGCAGCTGGAATGACTCTGGCAACAGGGATCTTGACAAAGAAAGGAAATTCACAGAGCCTGTGCCTGGACACATTGTCTGTAAGAGCTGTTGCTTCACCTGCACAAGGCTCTGGGCCCATAGTGCTGGTGCATACTTTGGGAATGTGCCTATGGTATGGTTTGCAGTCAGAGCTGCATATTTTGCCTGCTGCATGTATCAAGCTGCAAGTTTCCCTTCTTGGCATGTGAACATGTCCAAGGCCTGCACTAACACAGATTAATGGATTGCCACAACACTACATGATGTAGAAAAATCCTGCCTTAACTAAGCAGGCATAGGCTGTAGGGGTCTGAGTTAAGCAGATGTAGAGCTTGTTCTAAATCTCAGGGGTCTGTAGCTCCTGGGCACAGCGGACTCACCTCCTGGGGGACTTTAGAAAGCACAGAAGAAGGAAATGCACTGGAGATCCTTGCTGCTACCTCAGTTCTTCTGAGCACAAGGTCAGCAATAAAACAGCTGCTCTATTCTATGTCTGGACTGCAAGCAGACAAGCTCCACTGGGCAAGCCACAGCCCGGATCCCCGACCACCTCATCCAGGCCAGGGATGTGATTGTAGCTCCCTGACCTCCACACACCCAATCTTTCTTCCCAGGAAGTCAGATCAGAGCTGCTGTAACCCTCAAGATGGAAGGTCCAAGGACTGGCTGAGACCAGGGGTTACAGCAGTGTTTCTATCTCAGGGATTATCCATGTATTGCCTTCCACTAGAGTGAAATGCACTTTCATACCCCTCAAAATCAGCTTGCTGTGGAATTAGTGGAGAAAGAGAGTCAAGCAAGAAGATAATGCAGTGGGGGAGCATTTCTTTGCATCTTTCCTGGGTAGAGGCATCGTCCCCGTTCCCATCACTTGCAGGACCAGCTGTGATTTCTGGCAATGCCAGACACAGCCATCACTCTCTGGGTTCCTTTCCCTTTCATTGTCCCTCTAGAGAACAGGACTCTTGTTAAAAACCCTGCAAGTATCATTGAGAGCCAGCTCTATTATTCCCTAGCCAGTGAAGCAAGACAGGCATACTCTCCCACAACCTAGGGATGCCCCTATGATCTATTACCAATGGGGCTATCTTTAATGGGATCAGAGCCTGCCCTTTTTCACATCCCACAGGGACAACACCTGCCCACCAGAGAACAAAGGAGAAACCTGTTGTGATGGGAAAAAAAGACAGAGTTCTCTCCAGAGAGGCAGCAAGGCTGTTTGATTAAGAGCATCTTTCTCCCAGCCAGCTGGTTTGCTAGCAAAACAACCAACTAGACTTCATCTTTATGCAAGAGAGAAAATCTCTGTGGATAAAATGCCACGAGTTCAAATTTATTCACCTATATAAACCACAAGAAATCTGGGCAAATCTTTGCAGAAAAAGACTGTAGGAGAAAGAGAGAAAACATTTCTGCCTAAACCAAATATTTAAAAAATATTTTTAGAGTAATTTCAGTGCAGTATTTGAAATTCTGCAGCAAAGAGTTCTATCTAGAAGCTTCATCTCTAGTTTGTCTTTCTCAAAAGACACAACAGTTACCATTGCTAAGCATTTCTCTGTAGCCCCTGTCTTCACAGAAGTGCAGCTTCCCAGTCAGGCAGGTCCAATTCCAGCTGTGTTTTCTGCATGAATGTCCTCTGGAGACAGTCCCATGTGTGCACATCTGCCCAGGAGTGCCCTTTTTCTATAGCACTTCCAGTCTTGGGGCAAGAAACCAGGACAGGAAGGAACAACCCCCACCTCCCTGACAGTGGTGCCGAACTCCAAACCAAACCACGCCTTTTTTTTCTCTGCCTGTTTCTCAAGTTGGAGACCAGGCTTCCTTGCTGGTGCTTATCCCATAAGCTGCCCAGAGGAAAACTGGCATATGAGCACAGGTGCAGGTTCCAAGGGGGTCAGAAGAAGGTTGCCTATGACACAGGGGCATTGTGGTACATGGTTCATTAGCCCAGTCCAGAGTTGGAGTGGAAGGACTCAGGCATGCTTGGGTGTGTTTGTGCATCCTAGTTTCTTTGGCAGTTTGGTGACTCTCACAGAAGTGTAATTGTGAGCAAAGTTTGGATGCAGCACGTAGCAAGAAGTTCACCTTCAGTTAGAGAGGATCTTAATATGACCTTGCGTAAAAAAAGGGGCATTGTTTTGAGTTGTTAAACAGCTGCTGTGTTCCACCCCACTAATGGTTGCAATTCAGGAGTGAATACTATAAGCCTTAGATAAACACCTGGTAAAATAATTGGGATCTTTCCTGGTGGGGGGAAGCAGGCAAGTTGCTCAACAAAAAGAAATTATTATTCTCACTGCGTAGGAAATGAAGTGCTCTCCTTTGCATCATCGAGTGGGCTGTCACACAGAATCTCTCCCCGCCCTTCTGGAAGCAGCCCAATACCATTTGCAGGGCTCCCTTGCCATCCTCACTCTCATAGGAAGCAAGAGACCGTTTTAGTTTGGATTCATGCATCTTCTCCGTTTTCCCTTCTGACCTTTGTGTCCTTCTTCAGCCCATCCCCAGTCTTCTTAAAAATAACCCTTCCAACTACCCTTCTACTGTTCTGTACGGAAAAAACACCATCTCCTTTCTTGAGGCAGCCACGACATGACTTCAAGAGAAGCAAAAGTTTCTCCACCCGCTGCCTCCTGCCAAAGCCCGTGAGTCTGCTCGGTACACGCTGTGTCTGCTGGGCTGGGGCAGGACTGCAGAGCACCGGGCCTTGGGTCTTGGCCTCCATCGGATGAACAATTTCCCGTTGAAGGTTACTCACTTCCTGTTTTCCGTATTTAGACAATCTGGGCCTGTTGGGAGCTTTGATTTGTTGTAAACTTCAGCTGTTTTAAACGTTAAGTCGCGGGAGACTGAGGTAAGGGGAAGGAGGGGGAAAGGCCTGGAGACAAATTAGGGTTATTTAATACCAGGGCTGTGTTCTCTCTGTGGTGTTCTAGTGACCATTAGAGCATGTGAAAGGAAGGTCAGGGGCTGACAGCATGGGAGATGGCAAAAGGGCTGCTTCACAATGGGCCAGGGCTGGAGGGATGCGTGCGTGTGTGTGCATGGGGCTCTCCGTGAGCGTGTGTGGTCAGCGCTTGGAATCAGCCGGGGGATGCACTCCAGTGACTAATGTCTCCAATGTGTCATTTGTGCCACAAACAGCTGTATGGAGGTGCTAAGAGCAGTGCAGCAGCTCCACAGCAAAGCTAGGGAGGAGCTTCTAACCTGGAGAGTGCTGTGCCCTTTCCCTGTGCCTATCAGTACACACCACAGACTGAAGTTTGTTAGAACTTGCCCTGAAGTTTGCTAGGCTGGAGCAAGTTAACACTTGTACATAGCTGATAGGGCAGGTCATGTCTCCTTTATGCCTACTTTGCAAGGGTAAACTGAGGCATGGAAGGCTGTGATTCTGCTTATTATCAGAAAGTGAATGTGTGAGGGAATGGGGTGAGCACTTGCACAAGTCAGGCAGTGGTCTGCTTCCTGTGCTTTTTCATCAAGAACATCTTTCCTGTACTGCTGGGAGAAATGCTTGGAAAGAAGAAAATAGTGTGCAGTCCAGAGTGCCTGTGGTCTCAAAGGTTATGTGAACAATTTTGGTCTGTTCCTTTTTGTTCATCTAGTTCTCTTCTATCTATGATTAACTCTCAACATGGGTGGTTTTACTTCCAAATTTTTCAAGGATCCACAAAAAAAAATTAAAATAAAATAAAATAATGGATGTGCTGAATCAAAGCAGGAGATGGTAAAATAATCTGTATTTTATAGCAACATCCAGTAGGGATTGCCGTGAGATCACCCTAGCAGTATAACCTGCCACCAGAATGCCAATATGGGCAAGTGGGAGTGAACTAAAGAACCAGAGATAAAAAATCACAACCAAATAGACAATAAAATGTCCCAGGTAAAGAAATCTGCCATGTACTCTCTGCCTGACAGATCAGGCAGGAGCTGAATCAAGAGCCAGAGGAAACTAAAAGCACTGGGGAAGTCTTTGATGAAGCAGGTGTTAGAAGAAACAAGGGTCCATGTTCACACTCTGGCATTGATAGGCCCAACTCCACATGATTTACACAGGCTCTTGACCCTCCTGAGCCAGAGTCAACTTTCCCCCAAATAACTCCCTGCAGCCCAGAGTGCAGAACCACAGAGAGAGGCACATGCAGGATACGGGCAAGTGGCTGTTCTCTGCCTGGTGCTGCTGTGCAGGCTGGGTTAACATTATACTTCCCTGATTCAGGTTTTTATAGACCAAACAGTAGCAGTTCCCTCCCTCAGTGGTATGTCGAAGACTTTCCCTGAAGGAGGAATTAGTTCACTATTGTCTTTCTACTTGCTGGATGTTTTCTTTGCTGTCTCTCTCACCCTGCAATCGTATTTTGTTCAGATGTGCATTTAGTGCTCAGAAATGCAACTTAGTTCTTACTGCAAATGCAGGGCAGTTCTGCAGTGTCTCCTGTAAGTTTCCTCTGACGAGGGTCCTAGACCTCCCAGCAGCACCTGGGTGCATCGTGAGCGCTGGATTTAGGACAAGCTCTGGATCTGACAGGGACGCATCAGACTGAACTGCCAGGGTTGACTGCAAAGTTGGCACCACAGAAAATTGCACCCAAAGCTGCTCAAGCAAGCGGTGTCTCTGAATTGGCACCAGTGGCTGCCCTGGTGCTGAGGTTTGATCTGTTAGACCCAGAGAAGCCTGGTTTGCACTCATATCACCATGCTTTAACAGCAGTCACTTACTCTGACTTAGAAATGTTTACTTGCAAGGACCAGATGGCCCAGGGAACTGGGCTAAACAAAGCATTTTACTTCTAGGTCATACATTCTAATCCAGTCCAGATTGGTGATAAATGAACATACTCACCTGGTAGCCACTTTTGGCTTCATTTTTGGTTGTTTTTCAGGCTAATTTCCAAGGGGAGATGCCTCACCACAAAATCTCCCTCTCTGCCCTGCCACAGTTGGTACTGATTTGACTGTCTCTGCAGAGAAGCCAAGGATCAAATGCTCCATGGCGCCAGACTGTTTTCTTTTGCTGCCTGCAGGTAAGGGGAAGTTGTCCTGTGTCTAGCTGTGTCACGCCCACTCTGTGGATGGACAGGAGTTCAGTTTGTAAATCTGCTGCTCCAACCCCCTGCAACAATGTGAAATGAATTTTTTTAAAAATGGGAAAATGCTTATTGCAGTTGACATATAGGCACTCTCTGCTATGAACTTTACATGCAATCACAGATAACAGCATCAAAATTAATGCCTTCTTCCCACTTGTCCTTCTATAAGCAATAAACGTTTGGCAAGTCAGTAAATAACGAAATTCTCATGTGGCCATCTACAGGTCACCAGGATACTTAAGAAGTTTGCGTTAATTATACCATGTTTGCCATCAAAGAGGGGATATTAACCCTTTCGAGCTGTTGCAGGAAAGCAGTGGAGTCATTTGAAAGTAAATAAATAAAATCTTGTCACTAAAAGTGCAACCTTTGAAAAATAATAGTAAAAAAAGGGATGTTTGGAGCAAAAACCTCAGCAGACATCATGGAAAATACAGTACCTTTTCAGTTTCCCTTTTATTTATTTTGTATTTTGACATCAAACACTCCCTGTAACCTAATCTTGGCTTTTGATGTGGCCGTGGAGACATGACAATTAAGCACCGCTTAAAACAATAATCCCAACAACAGGAACCAAAGGCAAGTAATGTCAGGGTTCCCCCCTCACAAAAATCCTGTCTCCCAGTGTTTGGTGGTAGTGAAAGGACTATAAATCCCAATTTGTTGCCTTGATATCTGCTCTGTGCTTACACTTTACGTTGAACTTTACACACTTGCTCCATTTCCATTCCCCGCTGTTTGTTTTTCTTCTGCTATGTGAAATGTCTGGAGACAAACACAATACACATATTGCAGAGAGATGGTTTGATCTTTCCCAGATTAGTGCCACCTGACAAACATGGGATTACTTATTATCTGTGTTGCAGGAACTGCTGAAGCCCCCGCTCGGAGAAGCACGCTCCTCCAGGCGCTGGGGGAAGCACCACCCCTCCTGACAGCCTGATGGATTATGGCTCCAGTTCTGTCAGCAGATCCAACCAAACCAGCAAAATGAGGACAAGGAGGCAGCCCCCAGGTAAGCCACCATCACAACCTGGATGGGATGTGTACTGTGCAACCAAAGCAAACAGCTTTGTAATTCCATATTTTAAAGAGATGTTGCTAGTTCTCCTTTCTCAGCTAATCAAAGATGGAGGGAGAGAGGCTGAGTTTAGTTATAATCCCGTTTTAAACCTGTCTGAAAAAGAACATGTTTCTTTTTAAATAAAGCTTGCACAGTATGCTATAAACTGCCTTTTTTTTTTTTTTCTTTTTTTAATGGGTGTTTGCACTAAGCCTTGCTGAACAAGTTAGAGAGATGATTAACTCGTCTGAAATGATGCAGGAAGGCCTTGTCCCTGTTGTGTGTTCTTCCTTCAGCACATGGAGAGCTGCTGCAACTCCGTGGTATTCACAAGCAGGGCTTGCAACCAGGGCTGGGCAGGAGGCTGCAGGGGGAAAGAGAAACACTGCTAGAAAGGGCTGGAATTTACACACACGTGCCCTGAAAAAGGAACCCAGGTTATTTTTTTCCTTAATGAGTAAAGAGTTATCCCCAAGCTGGTTTCCACAGGGGGTCAAAGGAGGAAACTCCAAATTCATTAGTTTTCTTGAAAATATTGTTACAGCAGCAGCAGCAATACCCACCCCTATACATGGCAGGGTGACTTTGCAAGACTTTACTTCGCTTTGTAAGGCCCCAAGGGGTTCCTTGTGTGGGTCAAACTCGACTGTGTGATGAAAGCAGCTGCGAAGTTTTGGTCATGGAAGATCTTTTGGTAAGCACTTTTCTCTATCCTCACATGCCAGTCCATGTGCACAGGGCTGCAGTCCTCATTCCCAGGCAGCACTGAGCAGCTCCAGGCTGGGTCTCCTCCCTTGCTCCCTTCACACCACTGATAATGACAAAAGGCAAGAAACACGTTTCCAGGTGGAGAGTGTTCCTTTGGAGAACTTTCCCTGATCTAATACAGGTCCTGCTTTGAAATCCATTAAGCAGCTGGCCGCTTTTCTACTTTTACAGTGCTTTTAAAATGTGTTTTTAATGTAAAAGTATTTCTACAAACACTTTAATAAAAGAATCAACACAAAAAAAAAATTCAAGAGAAACCACAGTTCATCAGTTACAGTGCGGCTGCTGCCTCAAAATTTAAACTAGCTTAGAAACTTATGCACACTTAACTGCATGACCTTGTCACCCCAAAACAGCACTGGAGAATTAGCTTTTGTACCTGTGCTTCTAATACTAAATCATTCTTTAACTACCTTTTTTTGTCCTACCCTGTTAGGTTTTCAAAATATCAATAGACTGCTCTGCATAAAGTAAAAGCTAATAATTCTACTGGCCACAATGACCATAATTTTTCCTCTCTCCCTACTACGTACTAAAAGCAGCTTTTATGACATGAAGCAGGGCACAGGTAGTTTCACAAAAAAGGTATTTATTATTCTTAGCAATATTCACCTTGAAGGAATATGAGGAAAGCATACACTTTTTACAGACAATATATAAACATGTTGTACATAATTAACAATAATTTAGTTCACTAGTCCAAAAATAAGCAAAATAAAAATTAAAATAAAAACAGAAAATACTGAAGAATTTTTTTATGCTGATACAAGTACAAAATAATTTAAATCTCAACTGCCGTTGTCTATGCTGCAGTGACTGACAATATATTGCACTTTGTCAACTGTATCAGTAATCCCTGTCTTTCACCCACATCCCTTCCCCTCTGCCCAAATCCTACAGAAATTTGAGTTGGGTACAAATAATGTACAACTGTACCATTGTAAAAGGTAAAAAGTAAAAAGGACCTAATTTTTTACCTCAGTAGATTAAAAATTCTTATAATTTCTCCAAACCAATTTAGTTTCTCATTTATTTCCACTTCTTTACAAAGTGCACCTATATGCCTACGCAGACCAAAAAAAAAGGAGGAAAGCAGGATTTTCATGGCTGCTTGGTTCTTAATTATAAAATACTAGAATTACAGGTTTAAAAAAAATTTACATACATCCATTTTTTGTTTCATTCTGTTTTTTTCTTTAAAGCAGGACTTTTGCAGTAAAGGTACAATTTGGCTTGATCAAAAAAAAAAGAAAAAAAAAAGAAAAACCGAACAACAAAATAGTTAAAATTTTAAAAAATAAAATAAAAAGCTTGTCACAGAGTTAAGCTTACGTGGTTTACATTATCAAACCCCTCTGTTCATTGGGGCATTTTCATCAGAAGTATACCTAAATATGTACACTGTATGTTATACTGGAGCTTGTGTTCACGAGAGGCATCAGATCATAACAATCAATAGAATACACTTCACATTGGCAATAGCTTTGTTTTCGGTCATTTACGTACAATATGGTTTAATAATGGGAAATTTAATTTTTTTTTTTTTTTTTTTTTTTTTTTTTTTTTTCATATAAAATCCGCTACGGAAAACAGCCGTTCCCCTCAGAACGGTGCTTTCCCTCAGCTGTCTCTGTGTCTGGGATTTGACGGATGTGTGAAGCTCAAACTGATTGTCTCTCTTTCTCCCCTCTCCAGTGCTCTCAGCCTCATTTCTGCCCTTCCTCCCCGGGAAGTCCACCGGGGCCTGGATGCCTGAGACAGCACGCGCTGGCTGCATGTGGATGTGGTGGCCACACTGCCCAAAGTTTACCCAAGCAGCTAATCTGCATTTTTAAGCGACAGCTGCCAACACAACAGAACAAAATGCTTCAACCTCTAAAGTCTGCAAGCAGGATGGTTTTTGTGCCCCATTATGGTTTTGGCTGTGCTAGAACTTATACAGGCATTTACCAAAATTGTGTTGCGGCTATCACCTCTTGCTAGTGCAGGATTGCCTTCCTCAGAGTTTTTTCCCAACAGTTTGTCTGATCTAGGTTGTCTGGTTTGAGGAACAATAGGGTAGTTGGGAGAGGGGCTCTTTTTAAAATAAATCTTTCATGTTAGGGAGAAGAATGAAGGAATTGTGTCAAAATAATCACCATCTTGGGCATATTAAAATCCCGTATTACGGCTACATTTTTGCTTTGTTCCTCGCCCTCGCAATCTTTTCCCCCTTCCTAGTAACTTTGGTATGGAAGATAGATGGAGCTAATCCAAGAGGGCTGTTGAGTACATTTCCCCTCTCCTTGTTTTGAAGGCAGCTTTTCTTATAGGGTAGCCATTGTAACTGACAGCACAAAAACATGCAATCAGAGGGATTGAGGCTTTTTGTGGAAAACAAAATAAATATGACTTTGCATCTGATTTTAAAAATTACAGTTTAATAAAGATGCCCTTTCTTTATTTCTTTGCTTTTTTCCTTTTTTTTTTTTCCTTTTTTTTTCT
>VYXF01008053.1:136524-179437 GCA_013397295.1 Polioptila caerulea | reverse complement strand
CCCGGCCGCCCCGCAGCATCCCCGGCCGCCCCGCAGCATCCCCGGCCGCCCCGCAGCATCCCCGGACTCCCCGCAGCATCCCCGGCCTCCCCGCAGCATCCCCGGCCGCGGACGGGCGGCCAGCGAGGCGGGAGCCGCGCTCGCCCGCGGGTCCGGGCGGGTCTCTCGGGGGTACCCCAGGGGCGCGCCCCGGGACGGCACCGCTCAAGCCTGCGCCGGACCGTAACAATTAATCTAATCCCGCAGCGGGCTTGAACACTCGGGATTCTGCCTCTGCTTCTTTCCGCGGTGATTAGATATTTTTATTTAGTAGCGCAAGTAGGTTCCCGATGTCTTTCACTGGCAAGTTTTAGCTATTCCGCTCTTGCAGGGGAAAAAAAAAAAAATTAACAAATTGTCACACATGTCTGAGTGGTTCCCGTGAGCCCTGATCTCTCTGCGGGAAAGCGAAGTCACTGTTCTTTTTTTATGAAGGAGTTGGCAACGTAATTCAACCGGGTCTTGGTGACACTTCGAAATGCAATAAAATAAAACATGGGCAGCCTTCAGACAGTTTGAACGGTGGCAAACATGTTATCACCCCTGCCGTGAAGAACTGCGGCTCACTCTTTTTCCAAGGTCACACCTGAAAACCTGGGAAATCAGGGGAGAGGATTTGTGCTTGTGGCCGTTCACACTTGTGGCTTTGTTCACAGATACATGCTGCAACGTGACATTTATTCCAGCCCCCTGTAACGTGGAAAAATAGACACTGGAAATATGTGGACATGGGGAAAAGCTCGAGGGTGGCAAAAGGATGGAAGAATTTTTTTTTCCCTACTTTTCCCCATCCCTCCATCCCCAGAAGACCCCACAGGGGTGTCCCTGTGGCCTCGGCCATGGTGTTGGAGCAGCTCAGGAGGGGCCAGGTTTAGCAGGGATGGTGTATTCCAGTCTATCCCGGGAGATGATCTACACCTGCTGCAGAGAGGTGGAATGGGACTGGGAGACAGGAGCTAGTGTGGGCAAAGCCAAATCCCAGCCTGATCCTCTGTTCCCCCACTGCCTCAGCTTCCCCCAGCCTGGGTGAGGGCAAAGAGGTGCTGCCAGGGGTCGGCACATGCCCAAGGGAACTTTCAAGAAGCTCTTTGCAGGAAGGTGTTGCACAGCAGTTGCCAGAGCCATGCCCACCTTGTGAAAGCAGGAGCATCCCCTGCTCTCAGCAGCACACCTGGGAGGGGGATGCCAAGGTGGCTTCCCCAGCTGGGGACCCACTAACCCGGGGCACCTGTGCACCCATAAAATCCCACATCTACACCTTCCCCTCCTCTTCCTTTGCTCTCTGCTTCCTTCTGCTCCTTTGAGGGGAGAGCAGGTGGCTGCATTTTTAGGGCTAGTACAAACCTACATATTTTTAAACTTTGGATGTTCGGTGGTTTGGGTTTTTTTTAAGGTGGATGTATTTTTAGTCTCAAGGTTTGAAGAGAAGAAGGCTGGAAATGTGTCCTGAGCTGAATATTTGAAGGAGGAATTTAGCGCATCACCAAACACAGGTGGGTTTCTTTTTTAAGTCTTGTGGTTTCTTTTCTCCCCTTCTTCATCTTTGCCCTCCTGGTCAGCAGCTGTCATGGTGGCTGCATACCTGAGGTCTGTAGTGCTGAGAAAGCCTTTAGAAATCTGGGAGTAATTGTGTCCTTCAACTAAAAAAACACATTTCCTCGAGTACTGTGTTAGCACCCTCTTGTTGGGGTAGTGGTGTTGGTCTTTTCTCACAGCTCTGGCTCTCTTGTGATAGCTGCTGCTGTGACAGGTAGGGCTGAGCTGCCCCAGTGCTGGTAGTGTGGGTGTTATGGAGGGTCTGTGACAGAGTTCACTGAGAGCATTCCTGTCCTCCAGCAAGTGGGGTTGTTTGTGTGCTGGTGTCCACTGGGGCTGCTGGGAACAGGAACTGTGCTGGGTACCATGCTGAGTGTTGTTCAAACTCAGCAAAAATGGGGAAAACAAACAAGTCTCCTTTGGGCTGCAAATATTTAGATTATTTCCAGTGGCCAGTGAGTGCTGGGGGGAGCCTGGAGGATGTGGGGCTGCTGGCTTTTTCCAGGGGCAGGGTGGCTGCTCATGCTGGGAGAAAGGGGCTCCTTCCAGCCCTGGGGGCTTGGGCGGCTTGGCAGTGCCACCAAGGGGGTGCCCCCCTCCCTGGTGAACCAAATACCATGTGGTTCACTCAGGGCCATGGTGGAATGCCCCAGTTTGGCCCCTGGTTGTTTTTCTGTCTCTCAGTGACATCTAGTGCATTGCTGTGAGTTCCCAGAAAGAGGCCCTGATGGAGGATGTCAGGGTAGGAAGAAAGGAGCTGACCTTGTTATTAAAAGGCAACAGAAATGGAAATGTTTCAGGCTGTTTCCAGCAGACATGTCTGGGAAGAAAATCTCCTTGTTCTGTTCCATCAGGCTTTTGTGGGTAGCTTTTCACTGCTAATTGTTCACTTGATGCTGTACTGGAGATGCTTAATCTATCCTTGTCCCCATTGCCTGCCTGAAAAGATCTTGTGGAGTTTGAGAGGGATTTAAGTTCTACTGATCCCTCATGACTTTGTACGTTTCTGGTCTTATAGTGACACCAACAGCCCTGATGCTCTTGGATCAAAGATGTTGGTCTTGAATGGGAAGAGTTTGGGCCCCAATCCTGCTTTAAGTCCTAAGCAGTCCTGTTGAATCCAGTTCAGCAACATCCCTTTAAAGAGAGAATTTCTTGTGGCTCACTGATCCCTGCTCTGAGCAGGGTCCTATGGAGGAAGGAAACCTTGCCATTGTATGGCTGTTCCTTGTGGTGTGGGAGAAGTCAAGTAATTATTGAGATTTGTGAGAATAAGCTTTGCTTACAGTTTGAGATGAATGAATGTTTTAAACTCTCTTGGCTTTTTGGCTGAAATCAAATGTGGCATCAGTGTAACATCTGTCTCCATTATGTGGGGAGTTGAAGACTAACCTTTCTTGATGCAAGGTGTGAACTTGATTTAAAAGGGCTTTCCTTCAATTTTGTTCCCCTGTGCTGAGCGATCCTGCTGGGTGATACTGTGGGAAGCAAGAGCTGCTCTGCCTGCCTGGAAGGGAAGGGGAGGAGGGAGGGCAATGTGATAGGCAGCACTGGATATTTGGAGAATGATGAGAGCAGCACATGTGAAATGTGACTGGGGGTCAGCCTGGGTGCTAGAGGACAGCGTGGGTATGGTGGCAGCAGAGTGACAACCACCAGCCATTGGGATGGAGTTGTACAGATAGTCCCTGTTGGCCACAGAGCAATCATCTCCCTGCTCCCTAAGTCTCCTCTGACAGCCTATCTCCAAAAACCTGAACAGCACCTCAGCAGCAAAGGCATAAATCATCCCAGGTGCCACCTACCTGTGCCCCAGTGTGTGGTGCACAACGCTCTGGCATTGCCCTGGGAAGCACAAAGCATGGAGTGAGCTGACAGCCAGCTCTGACCCAGAGTGTGGGTGCTGCAGGGGGCTTGGTGGCAGCCACCAGAGCCAAGGATTTAAATGAGTAAGGCCAGGAGCACAGGCAGCTGCTCTTGACTTCAGCCACAGTGTTTCCATTGTTCAGACCAAAGTTTTCCAGCCACTGCCTGTGGGCATGTCAGTGGTGCTGCCAACAGCTGTCCCAGCAGGGCCATGGCAGTGGGAAGCATCACTGAGGCAGCTTCCAGAAGCCATGGGCACAGAGCAGAGACAGCCAAAAGCTTTCTGATCTCTGCCTTCAAATGCTTTTTGATGATGAAAGTGGCTCTTGTGAAATGTCATCACAAGCTCTGTGGTGCTGAGAATGGGTGGGTGCTGCCCGGGCTAGTGGCCTGTGCTGCTGTGGCAGTGGCCAAAGTTGGGCAGTGAGGTCGGTGTGCTCCAAATGGAGAAGACTGCTGTGCCCTGTGCAGGAGCTCAGGGGGGAGCTCTCCTGTGGGGTTTCTCCATCCTCAGTGCATTAATCTGTACTGGGGCAAAAGCATTGGTTTCACCACTGTTTTCACTCAGCGTGTTGGTCTTGGTCTGCTCTTAACAGTGAGAAATCCCTCAGCAGAAGGGTACCTAATGATTTTGTTTTCCACTCCACAGAGAGGTTGGTAGGTGGATGCAAGGTCTGTAACTAGAGGGTCTCCAGGAAGGTCCTCTCCCCTTCAGAGACTCAGAGAGCTGATGCTGGGAGGAAGAGCACATTGCCTTTGACTACTGTGGGCTCTTAAGACCTACCCAACATCTGGTTGGGCCACTGCTGGGGACAGGACATGGCAGCAGGGGATGTTGGAGCTGCTCCACCAGCCAGTTCCTCTGCTGTGTGGATGTGTAATGCACACCAGCACAACACATACCGTGCAGAGTGGGTGACTGTGGGTGCACTATTTATTTGGGTGTTGAAGGTGAAATGAATCTCTGCCATTTCCCTCTGGGCTGAATCTTTACCTGCTCTCCCAGCACTGCTTCTGTGCCCCACAGGAACTCCTCCCAGCTCAGCAGGATGTTTGCTGGATTTTGGGAGTAAAGCCCTTTTCCCTCCACACCCTCTAATGCCAACACTCACTCCCCCTTTCCCCCCTCCTCACTCATTTTTGCCTTCATTTCCAAAGGCTGGTGGGGCTGACACTGCTCTGCCCCTTTCCCTTGTTTTTCCCAACTGTTTTGGAGCCCAGTGGGTGGCTTGGGACAGAAACCTGCCCAGCTCATGAAAGCCATATAAATACTTCCTATGGGGCTGATAAAAGCAGGGTGGTGTTTTTCCTTTTTTTTTTTTTTTTTTTTTTTTTTTCTTTTTCCCCTGACCAGAACCCAAAATAGCCCTTTCCATTGCAACAGATACATCACCATCAAGTCACCTCGGTGCAGTAACTGCAGATCCTTCTGGATGATGATGCTTGATGCTCTGGAGGAGGTAGCCAGGCTGCTGCTGCTCCCCAGCATGCACAGGTGTTTTCGGAGCAATGGCACTGGGATGGGGGGAGCTGCTGGGAGCATCCTTCAAAGCAATGCTTTCCTTAACCTGGAAACCAGCTCACCTGCTGGGCTGCTCTCAAGGCTCCTAAACAAAATCCATCCTTTATTAGACATTGTGGCTACATTTTTTTCCAGAATTGAGGGGTTTTTTTTTCTTAAATCACCTTTTTTTCACCAAACTAAGACGGAAGAGAAGGGGAGGAAGAGAAGCCCCCCAGCTCTTGTCTTGTGGCTTGTCATGCCTGCTTTTAATTGACAGACCTTGTTATTAATGTTTTCCAGCCACCTCTCATCCAGGGCTCAAACCTCCCTTTTAAAGCCCTGTCATGTTAAAAATTGACATGTGTTGACTTTGGCCTGGGAGAAGCCAGGCCCTGGCTGTAGGTAGGAACTGCATGTGTTTAGTCTGGCTTACGTTTTATTTTCTCCTTTCATCAAATTAGTTCAGCTGTTTTTTCTTTTTTTNTTCAGGTTTTTTTTTTTTTTTTTTTCTGAAGGAAAGAAAAGAAAAATTGCTTGACAATCTGAGGCTGGGGGTTAGAAATGCAGCATTGTGTTAAAACAACAAAAAATAGCTTACAAATGTGGGCTGTGTCAGGCTGGGTGGGGATGGGGCCACTGGAACAGGGATGGGAAAAGCTGCTGCAAGTAAACACTATCTCTATGGAGACACAGAGATTCCTCCTGCAACCCCACAGCCCTGGCTGCTTGTCTGATTTATTCCAGTTGAGCTTGTTGCATTCAGCCTTGCTGAAATTAGTTCTGTCCTACCTGCACCAGGTTTATTTCTCCACTTCTTGCTCAGCCCAGCCAGCAGTCTTGCTGTGGGTACCCCAGATCTCTGCCCTAAAGCTCAGCCAGGGATGTGCTGCAAGCCCACAGAGTGACCACTGGGCTGGAAAGCCAAGGAAATCCTGCTTCTTGCTCATTAAATATCTGGGATTAGGGATTATATGGCACATTTCATTGGGACAGCTAAGATCCAGGCAGTTAAGATCCAGACTGCATCCATCAGGGATACTCCTGTCTCTCTGAATGTGGAGTGGAGAAGTACCCAGACACTGGGGAGAGCACGTCCTGCCCCTGCTGTCCCAGGTTTTTACCTAACCCCTAGTGCCTCACTGTGGGAGGCATCTGGTTCCCTCTTCCTGTATTTCCCCAGGTGTTTCAGAGTCAAATGCACCCAAAATGTCCATGGGGTTCATTTAACACAGAGGATCCCTCCCAAGCCCCAATTCACTGAGGGCCAGAGAAGCACCAGGGCCTGTTTTGGTACCAAATGAAAAAAAATAGCTGAGGCTTCAGGGAGTTTCTAATGGGCTTCTGTCACCTTCCTGGCCACACTGAATCCTGCCCTGCTCTGCCTGGGGCAGATGAAATGCCAGCCTGTGGTTGGAAACAGTGCTGGGTTGGGGGGGGGAAAGCCCCAGAAGGGGTTGCACAGAGATTCCATGGGGCAAGGGGGAACACCTCTCCCACCCCCTCAGGGCCATGGCAGAGGCCTTACTGTCCTTAACAGTGACAAATGCCTGAGCAGAAGAGCTCCCGATGACTTCGTTTTCTGTTCCACAGAGAGGGGAGATGGCATTTAAGAGAACTCAGGAATTGGTGTTGCTTCTGCAAGGAATGACTGCCCTATCATACCCAAACAGCACAAGTGAAGTGGAAAATAAACAGAGAAGAATCCTCTTTTCCCCCAGGGCATGTTGCAGAGAACCCATCTTTGCCTCCTGAAAGGTCTTGCAGGGGGTGCTGATTTAGCATCTCCCCTCTTAGCAATTCCCATGTATATCCTTTTTTCCTGCATTTTGTGATGGATGTTTCTGTGGGCGCCATGGGATGCCCATCAAGCAGACCTTTATCCTCAGTGCCCACTAAAATTGTGCCAGACCCACCACCCTGGCAGTCACAGGCCCTCCAGCCTAGATTATCCCCCCATTTTTTGTCTGTATGGGCAAACCAAAAGAGGTCCTATCTGTAATTCTGGCTGCCCCACAGGTGCCACTGCAAACTGGGGGAGCTGAAGGGTTCCTGCCTCCCTGACGGACCCATAAAGAAACAGTTGCACCCTGGAAAGTGGGAAGAGATTTGGCACCAAGACCTCTTCTCCCCACAGCTGCAATCCCCTTCCAAAGAGCCCACCTGGGCAGTTCGTCCATGTACACAAGGATCTGACTCCTCATGGGGGGGCTGAAATATTTTCTAACAGTTACTTCTGTAACATTAGTGAAATCAAAGCAAAACGTGTCAAAATTCCCATTAAGACACATTTAACTTCCCTTGTTCCAAGACAAAGTGCCTTTGCCTGGAGGCAGGTTTCGGGTTTGCTGCATGGCCGTGGGAGACTATTGGATTACAGGCAGCACCGAGCCAGAATTTGCTTTCTTCAGGGTAAAGGCTTTTCCTAATCAGGATCAGTTTAATTCTGTTATCTGAATTATTAGCTTGGCTCTGTGTCTGGCCTGTGCAGGAAGAAGATGAAGGAAAGGAGACTGCTCCTGAAGGAGAAGAGGGGAGCGGGTCTGAGCCCCAAAGGGCAGTGTCTCTCCTTGTCTGGGACCTGCTCTTTGCACTACAAAAGCTCTGTGTTCGTGTGGTAGACAATGATGGATGGTGGAGTCTGTGAAGGCCCTCCAAAGGCTTTGCAGCTCCAGGTTAAGGCTCTCTGTCCAGCTCTGCCGTAGGGGAGTGTCAGCCTGATTCAGTGGTGGGGAAACTGAGGCATGGGGCAGCAATCAGGAATATGGAGCTCAGCTGTCCTCACCTGTAGAGATGTAAGATGAATTTTTCATTAAGTGGAGGATACAGCAAAATTCCTCTGGAATTCTTTCCTCGTGGAAAAAACAGCACCTCTGCATCCTGGCTTGTGTGTCAGGGGAGAACATTTGGGCCTTACCACATCCTTGCTTTGAAAAGGATACTTCTTTCCCCTTCCCCTTCCTTTTCTTTCTTTTTTTCTCCCAGGAGTGAGGGCTTGTATGGAAATGTGAAGGGGGTGTTTTCCATGTTGTTCCTCCCATGTCCTCACTCTCTGTGTTGCAGGGTCTGTCTGTGGTCTCCACTCCCTACTGGATCTTGGTGCTTGTGACATACACAATAATACTGCTTTGAGCCCTGGTCCTCCAGGGAGCATTTTGGCTGTCAAACCTGCTCACAGGGCACCTGACAGCAGCAGCAGAAACAAATAACATGTTGGGGACTGCTGGTGCCATCCTAAGGAGAATGGGATGGGGAATGTTAGTGTGGTGGTGCTGGGAAAGGCTGGCCCTGAAGAAAGAACCGGGCAATGCATCCTAAATGGCCAGGGAGAGAGTTTTGTCTTATCTGTGCCTCTGAACAGAATGAAACCAGGCTGGACTGAGGCATCAAAGAGGAGCTGGATCTTGCCCATGTGGGCAGCAGCCAGTTCTGCTGCCTGAGTGTTCCCAGGTGGTTCCTCAGGACGAGGATAAAGTTGTTACAAGGATGATCCCAGTTTTGTTTCACTCGTGCAATTCGGGGAGAGTGGAGCCTCACTTCAGCCCGTGAGCTGGACACCTGCTTGTCCAAAGGTGGCACCAAGACACTGAAGATGAGAGAACCCATGCTCAGGACTGGCCAGGTAGTCAAGGCACCTTTGGGGTCGCTGAGACTTAGAGAAGCATGCCAGGATTCCAGTGCATCTGACTGAAGAGGGAATTCAGGAGACTTTCCCCATCCTATAGCAGTGAGCCACCTCTGCTTGATAAACACTCCTCTTCTTGATTACAGTCAGTCATGGTTATTCCAAGGTCAGACCCCAGGTGGGACTGAGGGTGTGTGCTGGCAGAGCTGTGGAAAACGGATGGGATGTAAAGGATGTAGGGAGCCCTCAGCAGATCTACCACGGAGTTGTGTCTTACTGGGTTTTTATAAGCTTTCCTTAGCACCCATGAGGAATAAGAGACTTGTTGGTACATGAAGAGTCTCCAACACATCAGATTTGGGGACAAAAGAGCTGCTTGCTCCCTTGGGAGTGGGAGCAGGGAGATCCATCACAAGGCAGGGGAGTGATGTAAACAGCACCATTTCTCATCAGTGATGGGAAACATGTCCCAATATGCTGGACCCATATTGGTCAGCATTTAGGGATCCCACACAGGGCAGAGCTCAGCTCCAAGGTGAAGAAGGCACTGCCATAAAGTTTTTCAGCTTTATTTTTTTCTGGCATAATCAATCTTTTGCAAGAGATGCTCTCTGCTCAGCTTTCCAACATTATCTCATCCCCATTGTTAAGTGCAGGCTGAAAAAATGTCCCAGGACTTTAATTTTCAGCCATTTAAACTCTGAGCATCTTTGAAGTCTTGGTTCCATGCTTCCCTCTGCATCTTCTCCTTGCTGATGAGAAGCTGTTGCACAGGGAATTCAGCCCCTGTCTTTGATGTCCTGTCCCCCATGGCCTGCTTTGGTCTCTCAAGTCTTACAAGTTCCCATTGTCAGACATCATCTCTTTCCTCCTAAATCAGAAGCTGATGGTTTCATGTCTAAGTCCAGGAACACAGTGATTCCTGGAGTTCCCTTTGCTTGGCCTCCTTAAACTGAAGGAATGAACAGGCTGGCTCTTCTGCTGGGCCCAGTTTGATTCCTAAGAAGGTAATTTTGTGGGGATACCGTTGTGTTAGCTTCCATTTGTGATTGTGCTGTGAATTTTAATATTGTTGAGGGGTTGGAAGAGTGATGCTGGTGTGTGGGTTGATGTTGAGAGGCAATGTTACTTTGGGTCACTGCTGGGATCTTCTGCCATAGAGCTGCTGATGTCCAAGGCAGGTGGTACCAGCTAGGCTAGTGTCATTTTGAACATCTTCCCCAACATCCTCTAGCCCAGTCATGTATCCTGAAGTTCTTTCTTCTCTTCTGGAGAGAGGCCAAGAAGATGGGAGATGGCATGAGCTCGAGTTATGGGAGCTTTCACTCCCTGGCATGAGCTGCTGAACCTGCATGACAAGGGTGGCACTTCCCAGAGCCACCAGCTGGGACAGCCCACAGCCACCCTCAAAGCTGTCCAACACCTTCCCCATGCTCCAGCAGCACTTCTTCCCCAGGGAGGGCTGTTGCCACCTCAAGCCCTGCCTTGCAGCTACTCCTGGTGAGCAGACTTTGTCTGCAGTTCCTGTCTGGGCATTGCATGGTGTGCTGCCACCCACCCATGGGAAAGGGACCTTCTCACAGCTGGGAGTGGGCAGAGCTCTGAGCAAGCCTGCTGGGCTCTTGTGCCTCCAAAGCTGGCTGGTGCTGGCCTCTCTCACCCCAGGGTGCCTCACCAAAATAGCTGCTATGGAAAGAGGTTTGTTGACTTTTTTCTTTTCCTTTTATCTTTCTTTTTTTCTTCCTGTGCTCAAACTTCCCCAGGCCTCAGAAGACCCTGGCATATCATCCTACAGATGTGGCATAGAAGCCTTGGTTGCAAAATATATCCGGCATGGCAGTTGGCAGGGTTGTGCAATCTCCATCAACTTACGGAAACCACTGTGAGATCCTATTAAAGAGGGACTCCAGCCCCATCCATCACTCCAGCCGCAGTCACGTGTCCCACTGTCAGGCAGAAGGGCACAGGCAGCACGGGGACTGTGAGCACCAGGAGAGCTTTCCCTCACTGAGGGTGTTCTAGTGCAGGCTGGGTGGGATGTGACCTCTCTTCTGGTGCCCTTCGCTTTTCAGAACTTCTCTGTTGTGTTGTCTCCAATATCCTACCATTAGATATTCTCCTTCTGTCTGCCACTGCTGCTGGTTTCACACCAGTGGTCAAAATCTGGGTGAATGTGAATGGCCATGGAAAGCTTAACAGTGAAACATGGCAGAGATGATGGTTATAGTAGCCCTGAGAGGCCAGATGTGGGATGGCAACAGGAAAGCTGATGTTCAGATCCCAAGTTTCCTTTCTCTTAACCCAGCAGAGACCTTCCCACTGGTTCCATGGCCCAGCTGTCCCCTGTGGCAGTCAGTACAGTGTGCTGGGCAGGCAAGAGGGCACCTTCCTCCCAGTCATCCATCCTGTTTCTCTGTTCTCTGGGGCTGCAGCACACAGTTCTCAGTGCCTTTACCCATCCCTGTTCTCGAGACACCTTCCCCACCAATGCCAAGGGCTATGGCAGAGCTCTGGGAAGGGACAGGGTGCTGGTGTGAGTGGCCAGCGCTTACCCTTCGCTGTGAACCCTGCTCAGCACAGCCAGCTCTTAATCACCGTGGTTTATTGCTGGCACCTCCTGGCCCAGCTCACTCTCTCCTCCTGAGCTGCCTCTTGCCCTTCTCTCTCTCTGCAGGCATATTAAATCACCAAGGTCTGCCCGGGAGAAATTGCTGCTGCTCCATTACCCTGCTGTCAGCAGCCACCGCACTTGTGAGAATCAGGTTCCACATCAGAAAATAATAAAGGCAATATTATGAGCAAAGGGGTGAGGAGATTAAAAAACCTGTTTAAAGAGCCTTCTGGTCCCCATACTGTTTATTGCACTTCATGACTTTGTTATTTTTGATAGGCTGTTTTTAAAAATACCTGTTCCTCCCCAAGATCAGGTAGTGATACTTTCTTTGCTAGTCAGAGTGCTAATTAAATACTTTATTTAGCCCAAATACAGATGTGGCGTGCACTGAGTCCAGCCCCAGGGCTGAGCCAGACTCACAGTGACAGAGCTGCTAGTGGAGGACTTTGTGTCCCAGTGCTTGGCTAGCTCTATTCTCCTTGGGGTTTTGCTGCCACTCTCATATTTATCCCAGACTTTTTTTCCCCTTTCTTTCTTTCTTTTTTTGATTTTATTTTTTTTCTGACATGATTTACTTTCCTGGGTGTTTTGGTCGATTTTCACCCTTAATGCCTTTGACTAATGAGCCTGTTGAATTTCACAGGATGGTTTTCATGCACTGAACATTTGTGCTGTGGATTGGCAGCACTATAAAGTGAGGGTATTTAAGTCCTCCAGCCAAAACTGCCACCTCCTTCACCTTCATGCCAAGTGCTTTATCTGTGATAGGATTTTTGCGGTGTTTTTTTTAATTAATGGACAACTGTACATATAAATTCCACGAGCTGCAAAGAAGTGCTGGGTGATGGTTATTGAGACTGTGGGCGTGTATGGCATGTGGAGCCCTGGCCCAGGAGATCCTGTGATGTCCAGCACGGACATGTGGCTGCTGCTGGGTGCTGCCTGCCTTGCTGGCAGTGCCCATCTCTGCACGGGTGGGTTTGTGTTATACTTACCCAGCCAAGAGGGTCAAGGCTACCTGGAGTGGCGTAACTCATTTTATTGCAGTGCAAGTCTGTGGCAAGCCTGGAGAGTTTCACTGAGAGGAGTCTGGGATCCATCACATAAGCAGCTCTGTCTGCTGCTCCAGGGCAGGCATTGCTCCAGCTGGCATGGCCACAGGAGAGGGGGATTGGTCTTGGAGATGTTGGCTGGAAGCCACTCCTGGAGGGCTCCAGCCTGAGAGTGCAGGACTGTTGCTGATACTAGATCAGCTCAGATCTGGCTTTGCTCAGTCAAGGCCTGCAAACCTCCAAGGATGGCTCTGCCCTCCAGTGAGCCAGCCCACAGCCACACTCTTGCCCTGCCAGCTGCAAGAAGGAGCAGGCAGAGATTAGAGCCGTGTTCTGCACAGCACTGGGGCATGGGGCAGTGGCAAACACCATTGATGTGAGGGCCTGCTGGAGGAAGATGGGCCATGACAGATGTAGTCACTGGCCTCTACATGGCAGAGCTGCTGCAGGCACTGCTGGGGTGCCCTGTCCATGTCTCTGTGCTGGATTTACTTATTGCCAGAGATGAGAGTGCAAGTGGAGCTGTGCTGTGCACAGTCCCAAAGGGAGCAGGAGATGAAAACCCTCTGCAGGAGCCACTGGATCATTTTACTCTGCCATCCCCTTTTTCTTCACCCTGCTCCCTGGGCATTAGTGTGGGCAGAGTTCTGCCAGCTTCCCAAGAGCAGAGGTGCTGCCTGGCTTTGCTGGAGATTAACCCAGATCCAGCCCATTCCCCTCTCACTGCTGCCCAAGTGCCACCGCAGTGCTTGGCTGGTGGGAGGAGAACAGAGCTCTGTCTCAGTTCTGGTCTATCCCTCTCTCTTCCCCCAACCCGAGGAAGCCACATTTGAGACCACTCCAACAGCAAGTCATGTTGGCACCAGAGACTAAAATTTAAAAAATGATTTTTAAAAAAATCTACATGTCTCTTAAGAAAACCCCAAGTTGAGCTTTCCCAGCTGGAGGGTAGGGGTCAGTTTCTTTGTAATCACTCCCAGTTTACTGTTGAAAATATCTTGGTCAGATTTTTATCAGTGCCTGAACAGGAACAGCCTTGGAGGACTGTCTCTGGGGAGATTAGGTGGTTACCTAGTGAGGAGTGAGAGGCTCCTGCCCAGCCAGCCGAGGTGCATTTCAGGTGACACTGATGTAATGTGTCCCTGGGGACTGGCACCCCTGGTGTTCCATGGGAGCCAGGTGCCTGCTGTCTGGCCTGGGGAAGGCCTCTAGCTGTCGGGTGATGCCCACAGTGGGGTGTAAGCATGGAGTTAATTCCTGTTCATGGTGTGAAGGGAGGGCTGGGGATACCCAGAAGGCAGGTGGGGTGACTTTATCCATCCTCAGAATGTTGTGCCAGGAGAAAAGGGCAAGAAGGCTCAGGGCTGCCCTGTGGGAAGGAAAGTGATACTGGGGATGAGGTGTGCAGAGAGAACCCTGCAAAAACCTGACAGGGGGATGTCTGTGCTACAAAAGCAAGGTCAAGGTGAGACCAAATGGTGTGAGGAGAGCTGGGTTGGAAGTGGTGAGATTTAATCTGTGGTGCTCCTGAGAAGCTTTGGGGCTAAGGTGGGTCCCAAATAGGTTGCAGCATCCTCCAGTGACAGTGACCAGGGCTGGCAGAGGAATCTGCATGAGAGGAGATGGGTTTGAAGAGCAAGAAACTGGGATGGATGTACAATGGGCATGGAGGAGCCAGTTCCTTGGAGGGGAGCCTGGGTATGGGTCTTTGCTGATGGGAGGGAGTGAGGGTTGGAAGGCAAAGAATGAAGAGCCCTGTTCCCATCAGGCAGCACAGCTCTGTAAGCCCAAACCCTGCAGGCATGAACCCTCTGCCTGGCTAATGCAGCTGCAAACCGGGAGAGCCTGCTGGATGCTCTCCATGGAGAGTGACTCCTCCATGAGCCCAGTCACCAAGCGGGACAGAGTGGCTGAAACTCCCCATGGCCCCAGTGCCAGCATCATCTCCCACAGCCAGGGCCTGTGCCATTGCTCCCCTCCGCTGTCACTGTCCCGTTCTCTTCCCTATCCCTAGGGAAAGAACACCAGCACTTTGCTCCAGCGGTAGCACAAAGCAGAGGGGAAGGGTGAGAGCAAGGCCACGGCTCGCACCAGCCCATTGCCACCTGGGCAGTGCCGGTCCCTGGGCTGGGAACACTGAGGGGCACTCAGGGCTTCCAGTAAGGCTGTGGCCGTGGCGGGGGACAGGAAACATGCAGCAGGAAGCTGGCCGCCACTGCCCGGCATTCCTTCGCGCTGGAAAGCCGAGTCACACTTCCTGCAGCCTGCCGGGACAGCCTCCACCCCAAGCAGCGCCTGCCACCGGGCTGCATGCCATAGGAGACAGCACATGCATGCTTTATGTGATTGCCTTGTGGGAATGAGCAGCCCCTGTTGCTCCTGTCCTCCCTCGGACTCGTCCCAGCGTGTCTCCCCATGCTTCCACACAGATGTCGTTTCCATGCACACCTCTGCTCTACCTCCTGGGCTTCAGCCCTGCAGAAACCCGAGCTGCTGTGTTTTAGAACAGTTGGCAACAGACCCATCCATCCCTAAGGCACGGTGTTTCCTTTCCTCCACTCACTTGTGGCCCACAGTTAGGCCATGGCCACGAGTGAGGCTTGTTACCATGCTCCCTCCAGCTTTCTCCATTCCTCTTGTCTGTCCTGCTGCACACAATCCAGGCAGGAGGGTGAGACTTTGGGTTTTTCTCCCAAAACCTCTTGCACCCTTGTGCTTTGGGGTACTTCCTGTGTTAAGGTGCATGTGTTTTAGCCAGAAAGACTTTGACTGATCAATAATTATTGTGATTCCTTTTGCTTTCCTCCTAGACCCCGTGATTCCCGCTTGCTGGTGTTCATAGACAATTCCATTAATCCATCCACCAGTTAAACAGGTTTGGGCTGTGTGCTGGCACAGCAGCACACCTCCAAGAGGGCTACCAGCTTTTTTCTCCTCTACCAACCCACTGGGTGAGTTCAGTCCTCAACAAGAGGCTAATATCTGAGTTTACTCCTGCTCCAGAAAGTCCATGTGATGGCTGTGTCCTGGTTTATTTCTCCTGGCATCCTGCAGTCATGCAGAGCCACTGCTGCACCTGCTTGCAGCATTGCTCCTCTGTTGCCCTGTCCTTTCTTTCAGCATGCAGGCGAGAGTTCTGTCTCAGGGTTGATTTCCATTCTGGATGGAGCTGAGTGCTGTCTGTGGTAGTGTGAGGGGTGGGATGGCTCAGGAGCCTCTGCTTCAGAGCTGGACTGACACAGGTGGTACGGAAAGTCTCACTGGGCAACATTTTGGATAGAGGGTTGTGGTGTACCTATTTGAAGCTGACACATGCCCACAATGGCTAAGGGGAGAAACAGGAGCTATTGAAACCCCACGGTTCACAGCAGGGGAAAATACAATATTTCCAGCCACCACAGTTGAGGCCAGTGCTATGATTCTTGAGGTCCAGAAAGCCTATTTTTCTCATTACAGTACAACTCTAGCTAGCCTGGAGTATAAGACAAGTCTCTTCAGTGCAGAGTTTTGCCAGCGCAGCTCTGCCTTGGAGAGGGTCAGTGCTTTAGCCAGCAAACCCCCAGAGTGTTTTCCTTGGCAGTCCTTGTTCTGGCAGCATAAGCCGGCCCACCAGTGATCTCTGCTGCCTTGGCTGCCTTTCACTCCACACCTGGAACCGGGCTGATCCCTGTTTGAAAGCCAAGCTCCACCTGTGACCTTCACCAAGCCCTCTGAGCCTGCAGGCGTTGATGGCTCTGAAGGCACTCGCAGCGACCCACAATTAACGTGATTCCCTTTTCCCTGCCACCTCCACCCAGCAGCAAGTCCCGCTGGACAAGGAAACTCCCCAAAACCACCCCCGATTCGCCCTCCTTGGCCAATTTCCCCCTGCAGAGGGATCAGCCCGTGCCAACCTGCCGCTGTAGGAAGCGGCAGCGCGGCTGGTGGCTGCGGTTTCCCCGGCGGCTGCTGTCCCCGCCGAGATTGCAGGGCTGCAGGAATGAGCTCGCCAGCCCTCGGGAGCCGGGCAGGCAGCGCCGAGGGGCCAGCGGGGCTGCCAGGGGAGGAAATCCCAGCGCTTCGTGAGCTCCGCATAATCACAGGCAGCAAGGAGCAGGAAGCACTTGTTAGGAAGGAGCAAGGAAACAGAGCCGCTGCCGCGACCCAAGCGCACCTTTTAGGACCGGAAAGTGGGAGTAGGAAGGCATAAAAGTGCTTTGAGCTTTCGCAGAGGATTGCAAAGGGCAAAGGGTGAGGGGAGAGGGAACAAACACCGGCAGGGCTCTCGAGGAGGGGGCAGCCAGCGTGTGCGTGCTGTGAAGGGGACTTCATGGTGGAGCTGCTAATTAAATAAGAAAGGCTCGTCTCCATGCTTGTTAGGTTAACTCAGCAGGGATATTGCAAAAGCAAATTCCTCCCAGCAAGTGTAATTAGGGGGCCGGAATTCCTCTGGTTCCTCATTCTCCCTGCGAGTCCTGCTAAAGCCATCAGGTGAGGACACCGGGTGAGGGGGGAACATCCAAGTCCTGTGCAATAACAACTCCTTCCCAGCGTGGCAAGGATTTCAAATCAAGGCTTGACTTTTTACTCTCTCGTTTTTCCAGGGTGGAAAATACACATTCAACAAAACAGGCTCCGTCTCCGGGCTGGGTCGTAGGGCTGCTTCCCCCAGGACAGCACGCTCGGGTTGAAGATGGAAAGAGGACTGTGAGGGGTCTGGGCAGTGAGCAGACAGCAGCTCTCAGCCCACGGGATTTGGGAGGCGTCCACTCACAGCCCGGCTGTCCTGGATGGTGCTGCTGGCCCTCTTCATCTTCCTTGCCAAGGGGGGCACAGCTCCAACCCAGCACAGCAGGACATTCCAGGGTTTGCCTGGCACACCATGGCATGCACTGCTGTGCTTGTGCCAGGTCTGCCTGTGCAGGCAAAGGACGCTCCTGGGGGACAACACGTGAAGATGTGTCCTGCCTGGCACTAGGAGACACCAGGTATGTCTGGCAGAACCGGGCCAAGGGGAGTTATGTGATATGGATGGAAGGGGAGAGCTGACTGGAGGGGATGGAGGGCATGGATGGAGGGTGAGGGGTTGGGAGAGGAAATGTGGGGGGAGGAGAAAGGGTGAGCCTGGGACCTTAAAGAGCAATTAGTCAAAGCTGAATTGTTTTTCTAAACTCTTAATGAAAACAAAGAGTAGGGCATGGCCCAGATGGTGCCAGGGGATCAAATAAATGTCGCACTCAGGAAGCAGCTGCTACTGGGAATGTTTCCTGCCAGCCCTGCTGCTGCTCACAGCCTCTTTTATTATTTGTTATTTTTCAGGACTGCAGCTGGGGTTTCCCTCCAGCTCTGTGGAAATATGCTTAAGGCTGGCCCATGGAAAGTGCCTGCTAGGGCTGGTCCCTGGCCCTTGGCAGCCCTGGGCATGCCACCTCCCTGCTTGGCATCTGCTGCCACCCTTGTCCATGACAAAGCCTCTGATGGAGGAATTTCATATTCCATCTCCCACCCAGCCTGGTCCAGCACCATCCTTGTCTCATCCCTTGCGTGCCTTTTTCTTGTGTAGGGTTTTACCTTTTTTGCCCTATTTCCCCGCTGAACCCAAGCATCTGCCAGTGTGAATTCAACATCTCTCTGTTCCATGTTGGTGGTGTGAATGACTAGAATCAAGAAATTTGACCCAAAAGAACATTTTGGATGTTGTTTTTATCTGCCTGCTGGGTTTTGGAGAGAGTGTGTGTGGGGATTTCCCCACTCTAATTCCAAGTGCTAAAATTACCCTCGTTTTTAGGTAAAAAACGTGGATCACAACCAAACCAATGTTCTCCTGACTCTAGCAGCTGAGATTTAAGAAAAACGCCAAACCCAGCCAAATGAGCTTCTAGCCATGAGCTGGCAGCCGTGTGAGCTGGCAAAAGGTAGCTGAGAGAGGACTTGTGATGCAAGTAATTTGTGGAGGCTGGTGTCCCTTTGATGGAGGTGGCTGACCAGAGGGGCACTGTGTTCTGTCCCCCAGGATGGCTGGTCTCCACCAGCAGACCCTCTGCTCCCTTTTTTTGAAGCACAAAAGCCATGACATGCACTTTTTAATGCACATCAGTTATGTAAGCTCAGTGTGCCTGTCCCACTGTTTTTCTGGGCTTTTCAAGGCTCCTGAGAATGTGTGTGAAAAGACCTGAACTGGAAGAGAAGAGGGCCTGTTAGTGCCACCACAGAGGGAAAGAGCAGAACATGCACTCAGCTCTTTATTAGCCAGCAGAGATTGTACATGGGGCTGTGCCTTTGTGGCACCAAATAGTTGGGCAATGCTGTGTAGGGCAGCTGCTCCCAGACCAACACACTTCTAAGACATTTGGAGCATGGTTGTTTGTGTATATCCAAGTATTTTCTTGGGAGACCGGATGTAGGGACCACTCAAGTCCCTCCTGAGGAACTATGTGCTAAGCTCCTGTCCCTTGCTTATTATACATGGAAAAAATATGTCAAATGTGCAACGTCATGGTACAGCCGGATCTTTGAGAATCTCACTTTTCATCCAAGCCCTGCTCTGTGTGCCCAGGAAGATGAGCATGGACACTTACCTGAGGCATGTGGCTGGCTTTCATCCCGGTTGGGGTCAGATACTCTAAGCTGGCTCTGCTGCTCAGGGACGGGGATTGCCCCAGACAGCAGGTATGAGGGTTGTGTGAGTTCCCAAAGTCGGGACACAGCTGGGCAAAAGGAAGCAGCCATGCAGCAGTCAGCACTGACTGGGATGGTGAGAAACCCCCCGTGTGCCACAGTGCCAGCGCTGTGCCCCACGTGCTGGAAGGGCAGGAGTGTTTCCCTGTTGAGTCCCAGGAGTTTTGCTCCAGCCAGACCGTCGGCTGTGGCCATTGTGGCAACTCGGAGGTGCCCGCTGGGGGTTTTGGGCTGGGCCAGGGTAGGGGGGCTGTTTCCCGACTGTGATGGCCACGGCTTTGCCAGCTCATGCTGGAGACACCACTTCCCTGCCCGTCACAGCATGTCCTGGGATTTGTGGTTACGTCCTCAGAGCTGTTTGATCCGCTCAAATCACAGCTGATCAAAGGGGCAGTTTACGAGAACAAAACACTGGGTGACTTCCTCCAGTGGTGCCAGAGGCAGCCCTTTGGAGGCGAGATACAAGAAAATAAGACATTTTTTAACTACTGAGTGTCTTGGCTCCTCAGAATAGCAGCTTCTGTGGGACAGCCCTGCTGCATGGTCCAGACAGGACCCCAGTGAGGGAGGTTTCAAAAAAAATATAAATTCTGATAGATGAGGTGATTTCTCTTCTACACACACACACATTTAATAAACTGTGAATTCATGTATTTCCAGGCTTGTGAGCCAGCTTGGCTACTGTGGTAAGTCAGAAGTGAAAGCCCTCAATTGCTCTTCTAACGAATAAGTGCAGAGCAGAAGTTCAATGGGCCCATCAGATTTGGGGTTTGCACATCAGCTGGGAAAGGAAAACGGCAGAAAAGTGGTAGCCAGCCATGATAACCCCCTCCCCTCTATTTCAATGAATGCTTTTCTTTTGAACATAGGACAATGCTCTCAGGCACACAGTGGCATTCTTGAGGTTGTCCTATGCAGAGCCTTGAACTTGATTCTTGCGGGTGACTTCCAACTTGGGATATTGTCTGACTTTATGATTTATTTATCTTTGCTTGGTCAGCAGAAGAAAGAGATAGGTAGTGATGGCTGTCCTGCAGCAACCAGCATGCAGTGGTGACCTCCCATTGCCATCCTGCCTGAGACATTGAGTGTCACCAGGTGGGAAGAAGATTGTCCCAGGTAGGTGCTGTAAGGGTGAATCTCAGCCGTAGACTCCTCTGTGGTCTCTGTGCTGGGTGACCCTCCAAAGCTTCCTGATTCTCTTTTTGACCTGTCCAGTGAATTCTGAGGTTTGCTGATAACAGAGATTGTATTGATCATCATTTCTGGAAGCTGGAGCATCCTCTGGGATGGTTGCACTGACCCTGATGGTCAGGAGCAAATGGGATAAATGGGCTTTTCAGTGGAATTGTGTAGGAGTGACTACCACTCCAAAGGCAGCTCAGATAGAGTTTAGGGGTCTTTCTCTGCTGGTCTGTGTGTTTCCAGAACATCAAAGGCTAAAAACTTAATTTCTTGTTGCATGGGAGTGGGAGGAGATGGGCAGAGAGTGGAAAGTCACCCAGTGGTGGGAAGCATTAAAGAGGGCTGGGCAGAGGGGTGCTCCCCACCCACCCTCCATGCCCTGGAAAAAGCCTGCTCCCCAGGTAGAGGAGGAAACTGGCGGTGATGATGTGCTCCGGATGTCACTGTGCAATCAGAGAGGCTATTTAGAGGTCACTAATTGATGAGGGCAGCCACAGCAGGAGGAAATTACTTTCAGGAGTGACAGAAAACCACACTGCCCCACCAGCTTTGGAGAGGTCTCAGGGAAAGCAGAAAGTCCTGAAACAATCAAAACACTTTGGAAAGAGGCATTTCTCTGCCATGGTGCTTGATTTGGGATATGGCCTGGAGAGAAGTTGCCCACCTGCCTGTGCTGTTTTTGGGGACCCTGGGGTATGGCAGAGCTGTGGGTCTAGGGAGCCCCTGGAGATGCTGGTGGCTGTACTCGGTGATGGGGCATGAGAGGGAACTTTTGACTCTCGCTGTAGCCATCCCTCAAGAGACTTATTATCTCATCTCTTCTGAGCTCCATTTAAGACACTTCATCCCCAGGAGGGGCTCTTAGGATTAATAATTAAAAGCTGATAAATCGGATGGATGCCAGATCAGAGAATGCCCTAAATGCCAGTTGGTGTCCTCCTAGGCAGGATGCTTTTTTTTGCTTGACTCCTTGAGACACATAGATTCCCTCCAGTCAGAGACTGACCTCACAGTTGGCCACTGGGCTACTCAAGCCAGAGCATCTCAAATGTAGCTTTTCCTTACAGCCTGGAAGATGCCAAGTTGATCTCATGAATAAACCGAGGGACTGTCTTGTGCTGTGATGAGGGAAGAGCATGTTTCCTGGAGGTCCTGAAGTAAGATCCCAGCCTGCAGGGATGAGTAGTGGGGAGCTGGTCCTGCATGCTGGGGCTGCCTGAGGCGAATGTGCTGAACTGGTGAGAGCTGCAGGAATGCACTGTCTCCGAGTCTGCTCGTTTGGAAATGGTGCTCTTTTCAACGGTTCTGTTATCAGATGGAGCATTTCCTTCATCAGTGTTAATATCCATGTAGTGAAACAATGAAAGGGCTTCCTATCAGTTCCAAATAGGACGTGAAAAGCTCTCAGCGTTAAGAGTAGAGGATGCTGGAATAGGGCAATGGGAAACGCCTGAGTCACTGAAATGCCTCTTTGATTCCATGAGGCTGATACGTTCAAAAGGGAAGAAGAAAAAAATAAAAAGAGAGAGAGCAGAGCTAGTTAATGATCTTCGGGACAGAGAACAGGAAGGGGCAGCAATTGCAGCGTGGGCTCTGCACAGGGGAGCCACAGGGGGATGTCTGGCAAAGGCTTTGGAAAGTGGAGAGTGCATCAGGGAACTGAGCACAGTGAGCTGCCTAGTTTGTTTTCAGGAAGGGGGAAGGCATGATGGAGAAATTCTCTCCCAGCCTAACCCTATGCCCCTTATCCTGCTGCCACTTGGCCGGTGTGTGCCAGCTCAATGTGGGATCAATGAACTGCACAACAAACTTTCAAAACACTGTGATTTACTGGTGCCCAAAGCACTACAGATTTGGAGTAGGGGAAGAGGAATACTGCTTAGCAAAGCACCCAAGACCACAAGCCCACTGCTCAGAGGATCTGATCCTTTCCATGATCTGCTGTTCCCGCTGGGGGACATGCACAGCCACTTGTGCCTGAGCTGTGCCTGCAGGCAGGAGGGAGGAATTTGCTGAGGTTGGGCAACACCTGCTATCCTGTGGCAAAAGGAGCAGGATGTCCCGAGCCCACAGAAATCCCTGGCCTGGAGTAGGGCAGGCAGCCAGGGCAACACACTGTCTGCTCTTTGCTGCAATTGAAGGTTTCCCTGCCTGTCCCCACTGGCCAGGTGTAAATCTCAAGGCCACCAAACAAACACAGGGGCTATGATCTGTGCCAGGTCAGAATCTTCAGGCAGAGTTTTTGTTGTTACAGGAAGAGCTGCAAATATTTCAAACATAACCTGTTTTCTCTCTCTGTTTTGCAAACCAACCCCAGTTGCCTGCAGGCAAACAGCCCATTGGGCATAATGGTTTTGCCTCACTGTTCTCCGAGGGGAAAAGCCTCAATGGAATGAGCTGGATGGAAACTGTGAAATGGAGAAGGTCAGATTTGCTCCTTCATGGTGGTAAGAACCCTTGGCCCTACAAAGCTCTGTAACGAGCAAACAAAACAAAGCAGGTTTCTCCTCACCCTGAGAAGCACTACGGTGGGCGCTATCCAAGGCTGCTCCCTGTGCAGGGTGATGGAGCAGTGCACACCCAAAATTCCTCTCCTGGCTGCATGGCCGCAGGTGGGATGAGTCCCTGTCCTACTGTTCAGGGCTGTGTCCCGTCCCCATCGCGGCTCGCCCAGGAGATTCACTGTCTCCCTGTTTCCCTCACTCCGCGGGGAGCGCGGCCCCAGGCAGAGCCATCTCCGGGGATGTGCAGCACACGCCATGGCACCGCAGCTCCCATTCCCGCACAGGACAGGGCTGCCCTTTGTGAAGGGCGAGAGCGGAGGCGATGAAAAGCCGGGAGGAGACGCGCAAAGGTTGGAGGGAGCCCAGCGGCAGGGCGGGGGCGGCTGGGGAGGGCTCACACACAAAGGGCCGTCCTGTCTTCACACCTGCAGGGCGGCCGGGCGCTGACAGGGCAATGGCACCACTGACAGGGGCTCGTCGCTGGCAGGCAGCGGCGAGGCGCTTCAAATAAAGGCAAGCGGCGCGGTGACAGGCGACAGGGGCTTGACTGCAAAGGGGAAGGCAGCTGGTGTGGGCATGGGCTGGGGACAGGGACGGGTGGCGGTCCGGAAGTTGTCTCTCCTCCTCTGTCTCTGCATGTTCAAGCCTGGACAGTAATTTAATGTGAATCTACAGCCATGCTGTGCCCTTGGCTTTCTATGTCACATCCGGGTCACATTTATGGCCAGGGCTGCAGGTGGGGCTGGGGTTTTCTGAGAACCAGTGTGCAGAGCTCAGGTGGGTGCCCAGCGGTGTTTGTCCCTACCACACATGGGTGCGTTTCAGAATGGGGTTGTGATGGGCACCCATCACCAGAGGGGGATAACCCCCAGCTACCAGCCATTTCCTTGCAGTGTGCACCAAACCTCACCACTTCTAACCCCAAAATACCAATGTGGCCCAGCACTGTGTCTTGTTCCCTAGGAACTGGGGGTCTGGTGCTATGGAATTGCTTCCTTTCACTGGGGCCAACATCCCCTGGGTCCTGCTCCCTTCTGTCTATTGTCGGCGGTGTGGAGATGCCTGTGACCACTTCTCACACCTTCCCCTGTGCGTGGGGTTGAGCAGAGATTAGGGATGCTGCAGAAGGAGGGCCCTTGCGTTAGAGAGCAAGCTGTAGATGTGAACAGCTTTAGTGTGTGTTTGAACAGCTTGGCGTCCCGGCTGCTTTGGGGGCAGCCGAGCCGGGGCTGATCCTCGGGAGCGCCGGGCAGCCGGGAAAAGCGGGCGGATGGTGCCCTCCGGCGGCCCCGGGGCCGGGCTCGCCGCCAGCCCGGAGCGCAGCCGCCGCCGCGGACCCCCCAGGCTCTGGGCGAATTGGGATGTCGCTTCTGTTCTTTCAGTCTGTAGGGATGCTGTCCCTCCCCTGGTCTGGCTTCCCGCTGCCGAACCCCATTCCCTGTCCCTCAGCCCGGGGAGATGCTGTGCGGGCATCAGGCTGCTCCTGTGCTGTGTGCCCAGACCCGTCCCTGGAGAGGAGCCACGGGGACCCTGCAGCCCCAGCCTCTGAATTGGCCCCAGGATCTCGAGCCTGGCCGGCTCCCACTGCGGCTTCCCGGTGGTAACAGACCCTTGTCTTTAGCTTAAGGAAATCTGGGAGCTATCTGGTCCTGGGTGGGCACTGAAGGGGCTGTAAAGGGATGGGGTGACCCTGAGGAGAGCCTGGTGGGATGGACACCCTGGCACGGGCTCTGTTTGGTGTTTGGGTGTCCTCGTTGTGGCTGCTAGCACACCCGGCTTGGGCCCTGAGTGGGACCCAGAGTGTCTCTTTCCTGTCCCAGCTGGAAAGGGCTGGGTCCCTGACAGTTTTCCTGTTTGGGTTACACCCCACTGTTCCCCAGCAGCCTGTCCCTCACACGGTGGATGGGGAGGGCAGCTCCCCTGCTGCTGGCACCAGTGGCACTTCCCAGGCCTCCTACAGGAGGAATATTTGGGCTGGGCAAATTAGCCCCTTATGAAGTCTGAACAGCCCCAGAGCCCCTTGAAAGTCTTCCTGAGCCACTGGCCCTTGGGTCTCTGGGGAAGGCACATCCCGCTGGTGGCTTGGAGGAGGCTCTCCCCTCCAGCTGGATTTGCTGCAGCAGGGAAAGGGGAGGGGTAGGGGTGTGCGATGGGGGCCCAGAGCCCCCTCCAACAGGCTGTGCTGGCTCGGCCACATGCTCGCACCAGGCCAGTGGTGACAGATGTCTCCTGGAGCTGTCACAGGACGACAACAGAGGACGGAGGCTCCCGGCCCTGCCCCACAGATGGGCTGAGGCAGGGCTGCCTTCAAAGCAAAGCGTGCATGTTCACCAGCCTGCTGGGATTACCAAGTTAAGGGCTGGCATTGTTTTCCCCGTTTCAGAGGGGGTGGATACCAGGCAGGATTAGTCTGGCAAAGATTCCCAATGTGCTCAGAGGGGCACAATAGGACCTTGAAGAGAAGAAGCTGCACCGATGACAAGCAGAGGAGTGTCTCTCAGCAGCCTCTGAGTCCTGACGCAGGCGGGATGCTCTCAGAGCAGGTGCTGCTGCTTTGTGGCTCCATTTCTGCCAGGACACCCTTCTCGTGTGCCCCAGGATGCCCCAGCACCACTGGTGCTGTGGGCAGGCAGACAGGGCACAGGTCTCTCTGCAGGGGAGAGAGGAGAGGTAAGGGGGTGGTGGCTGAGTACTGCTCTGCTGCTGACAGTCCAGGTCACCCTGCGAGCCCCTGGAGGTCTGTGCTGCCCAACACTCACTGCAGACAGGGGTGAGCCCTTTGCCCTGGCAATGTCTGTTCACAGAAGATGAAGCTGCCTGTATTGTGGGCCAGATATTTGCTTTTCCATTTCTTAGTTTTATAAATTATATTTGGCTCAAGAGGAACTGAATTCACTTTTGAACTGGGGGACCCTGACAATACTTTGGAGCAGGGGGAGCCCACTGTGGCAAGCAGTTTTTTTCCCATAGCATCTGTGCTACACAAGGCCATCACTGCCATCTAGGAGCTGTGGAGACCCCTGGGATGATGGGACAGGTGGAGGTGCCCGGAGTGCCTGGGAAAAGGGGGATATGCAGGTAAACAGCTAATGTATGCATAGGAGCTCTTTATTTTTTTTCCTTTTTTTAATCATTTGCCGTTAGGAACAATTAGAAATAAAACCTGGAGAGCCACAAAACCCCTGTCTTCCTGAGCTGTTGCTCCCCAGGGCTTTCCTGCCCAGAGACCCACCTCAGCACTGCAAGGGCTGCTTGTGTTTGATGCAGTTGTGGAAAGCGTGGTCACCAGGGTACTGACAGTCTATGCAGGCAGCCAGCACTGAGGCAGCACCTTCTGCCTGAAAATGGGTCCTCTGTGGGCATGGGTATGGGTTTGGGGGCAGGGGATGGCAGACTGGATGCAGCTCCAGGAGCAGGGCCGTAGGGGAGGGTATTATGTGCAGGGTGTTGTTTCCCTGGGCTGACAGGTGACATCCTGAGCAGGCACTGGGCAGAGGGGAACCTGTGTCTGTACGAGGAATTTCCCCAGGCTGCTATCCTGCTCTGGGCAAGCCCTTTTGTGCCTGCTCCATCATGTTCCCTCTTATTAGATTTTTGCTGACATCTCAGTCACCAGAAGCCAAATCTAACTGAGTAGAAACATGTACCTGAACAGAGCTGCAGAGGTCAGCAAAGCAGAGCCAGGGGCATTTACTGCAGCACAAGGAGCTGCTCTCTCAGTCAGCTGCAGTGATTGCCTGGGCTCCTTGCTGAAACCACAGCCTGGTAGCTCCAGCCTTTGTTTGTCTGTGATAACTTATTAGCTCCGATAACTCGTTAAGTGGCGGAGAACTTGAGCGTGTGCCATCACCTGCCTGGCCCAGCTCTGCCAGCACAGGTCACGCCTGGGCTCGGCACCATCCTGCTCTGCAACAGCCTGTGCCTGCTGAAGGCAGGTGCCATGGGTGCACCCAAGCTGCCACCACAGAGCCTCTGCCATGCTCACGGCCTGCCATGTGCTGAGGCACTGCAAACCAGACTGAGAACCAAAGGAGCTCAACACACCTCAGGCTTCCTGTCTACCTAGCCTCAGGATGACTGGCCTGGAGCACAGACACCAGGCTCGGGTTGGGCTCTCTTTGGGGTGGCTGCAGGGGATCTTGCTGTCAGCATGGTCTCATGGAGCAGCTGGAACATCCGTTAGGCTGCATGGGGCTGACATGCCGTGTTTGTGAAACCCGCCGCGCTTGCGGTTGACCAGAGCGCTGAAATAAGCCCGTCCGGAATTGGTGTACTGCTCTGTATCCTGATGTGGTGAGCAGCTCCGACTGGTGAGGGTGGGGGCAGCCCCACTGGGGTGACTGGTGGCAGCAGGACTGCAGGAGCTTGGCAGCACCGGCATGAGGGCCACACGCAGGGCCCCGCCGGTGCCCGGAAAGCTCAGCCAGGCACTAACGGAACTGTGATAAAAATGAACGTGACCAGGACAGCAGTGCAGGGGAGATTAATGTCAGATTGTCAGAGGGGAGGAAACTGAGGCAGACAGCACTCAAACAGATACAGGAGCACACTGTGGGGGGGTGTGGGGGTGTGAAAGGGCATAGATGCTGCTTTTCTCAGCATTGCTGCATCTGCAGATCTGCATCTCCCCCCTATAGCATTTGAGGAGAGAGGAAGGGACAAAGGTTTTGCCTAAAGTGTCTCTAACACCCTTGTCAGCCCTGTTCTACAAATCTTCCATCCTCTGCAGGTGGGGGACCTGCCCCTCTATACCAGCCTGAACAGGAACGTCAGCATTGCTCACTGCCTGAGACCTTGATGTACATCTCTTGTGAGTCCCTGCCCAGGCCGGGTTTGCTCTGCTGCCTACCAGCAGAGCTTTGATTGTGATGGGAGCACTCTGTGCTGCCAGGAGGTGCTTCTCCGTGGCTTTGTGAGGAGCAAAGGCCCCTCATCACTGGTATCAGCTGCTCTGGCCTTGCTCACGTTGCCAGAGAAAGACTGGTTGTTCAGTATCTCCCCCACTGCCTGGTCCCTGGTATCACCACAATTTCAGGACCCCAAGGCTTCCACCCATGAAGGTTAAAGAGTCTCCCAAAGGCCTCCTTTGCTCCATTGCCTTTGGTGCACTGGTTTTCTCTCTGTCCTCCTTGCTGCTCTGATGACAAGCTCTTTCCCACCTGAATGAGGCACTCCATGTCCTTACCCAGCCTCCCATGCCTCACCTTCCCTCCCTATTCCCATCTGTGCCACATTGTATGTGTCTCCCAAAAAAGCATCCAAGCCCCTTAATACCTGCCTGTGGCATCACGCCAAACAAAAGTCTCACTGGGGTAAATTGGGGGGAAAACCGTGCCAAAGCAAGGCTTAAATAACTAGTTACAGGAGCTGGGGTCCAGTGGGGCTATGGCCACCCTGTTCATAGGTTTGCCCTATCTCCCTCCCTCATCCTTCCAATTTCTGCCCTGCATCCCTCTCTGCATGCCGAGTCTGGGGTTCAGCTCTGTGCTGTCCCGGCTGAGCCAGCAAAACCCCTCGAAACGCCAGCCCAGAGTGGGCCGAGGCAGGGGAACCAGGCTGTCCCTTTGTCCCCGCGGCTGGCGAAGCGCGGGCCTGCAGGGACCCCTTGTGGCGACCGGGAGCCGGGGGACCTTCGGGGGCAGCCCTGCATCCCGCGGAGCTGGAGACCGCCTGCGCCCTGGGAGCTGCCGCGCTGGAATCTTGGAGCAAGGACAGGGCTCCTACCCACAGCATCCCCCCAGCAGCCGCAGCTCCTGCTTTTCTGCCGCAAGAAGGACAAGGGGAACCAAGGACTTTTTTCTCCCCTGGACTGGATGAAGAGTCAGGGAGAGGTATTCTCCATCTCAGTCCCTTTCTAGTCGGATTTCCTTCTTCCCTCCCCGCAGGTCTGCAGGAGAGTGGGTGGAGAGGCCGGCTGCAAGCACATGCGGCCAAGCTATTGCGAAGGTGATGCTTGCTCCTGGCTGTGAGGCTGGAGGTGGGCAGTGCCGGAGTGGGAGCTGATAGTCCTGGGCATAGACAGCAGGAGTGGATGACAAAATCTTCTGTGACCAGTCAAGGGTAAATCATTTAGGAGCAAGGGGTGCAGTGCCTGTCTGGGCTGCCTTGTTCCCTCACTACATGCGTTGGGTACCCAGGGATGCTGAATACACATGGTGAAAATTGAAGTCCACTTGCAAATCATCAGTAAAGTGTAAGGATAACAAATGTTGGCAGTGTCCTCCAGTAGAATTGTTGCCAGTTCATAAAGCTGCCATGCGAAGGCGCCCTGTGGCACAGTAACTGGTGTCCCAAAGGTAGCAAAAGCTGCTGTCTGTTCTAATTCTCTGGCATGGGAATGTCCCAAGGTGGAGGTTACACCCAATCTTGTGGGCAGAGCCGACCTGGGACCCCGCATGGGCCGTGCAAGCGAAGGCAGGGGGCACTGTGGGCGCAGGAACCAGCAGGGATGGGGTGAGAAGGGAAGGCAGGCAGGGTGCAAGCCCAGCTCACTGCCCCTGAGATGGGCATCCTCCCATGTTCCTGGCTCCCACGGCTGCTGCCCGTGCTCTGCACCCATCACTCATGTGTTGCTGTTCACAGGGTACCCTAGGACTGTTGGCTGGGATAAAGCCAGGAGGCTTTTGCATCCGTCCACCTGCTGGAGAGCTGCAGCCTCATTCAGAAGTGAGTGTCATTCATTTATCTGGGTGATGAGGAATCCTTCAAGCCCTGTAGTTTTGTCCCACGAGCTCCTTTTCAAACAAGCCAGGTGTTATGTACCCTAAACAGCACACCCTGAGATGAAGGACCGAGCTGTCAAGTACATTCAGCTAGGATGCTCACTCTGATGCTCTAGTTGTATTATTTCTTTTTAGCCTTTGCACCTCAGTGATTCACCTGCCCAGAGCTAGCACTCACTTGATCCTCCATTTCTCAGCTCACACCTTGTCCCTGCTAACCCACATCATGTGGATATGCTCTTTCACCACCAGCTTCTCTTAATCCTCCTCATCATCCCTCTCTGAATGCCTTGAGCTTGTATAATCCCCCTGGGTGCCAAAGAGGCACACGAGAAGTGTGTTGTTATGTACATTGAGCAGCAGAGAAGTGTGGTTTCGGCTGCCTGGGACACTGAGCAGCTGGATCTGGCTGAGGACACTATCCTGTCTTTTAGTGGCAGCAGCCCTGGGGGCTGGGGTTGAGCTCCTCATTGTCATTTCCTTCACCAGTCCCTTTTTCTCTTTGCACAGCTGGTTTATCACAGAGGCACCAAGCATCACCATCACCTTCCCCATCCCTGTTCAGAAGCACTGCCACTGTGATGCTGCTCTGTGGGCCATGAGCATGAAAATTTCACCACGGGAGGGTATTTGGTAAGCCAGCATCTCTGGACTTTGGTCCAAGCCCAGCAAGGCCTGGACCACTCCCATCAGGACCAGTTCAAGAGTCAGAGGGTAAGAAGTACCCATGGTCTTTTTGCTTATGTACCTGGCTGAGAGCAAAATGTTGTCCTAATGACAAGCTCCAGGCAGAGCCTTGCACAGCCACCCAGTAGCCTTGTACAGTCAGGAACTGTGAAGGATGGGGGGACATCACCAGGCTGTGCCTCCAGCAGCTGGATGTGGCAGGGTGTGGTGGTCAGAGGCACAATGACATGGAGGCAGCCAGCTGAGCCTGCATGCCTGAGCCAACATCTCCCCTTGGCAGGGAGGGACCCAACACAATGTGCAGTGTGGCTGCTGCTTTAGCTGTGAGCTCACAGCTTCTCTGCTCTCTAACTCTGTGCTCTCCGAGGTGTTGGGGGCAGCTACTCTCTTTTGAGTGTCCCATGATGTGCTGAACTCAGAGACATGGGATACTCTCGGGTTGCTCTTTGCTGGGGTCGGCTTTCCCCAGCCTGTGCTGTCGGGCTGAGGCAGCTGCATCCCTGCTGGCCAAGCGATGCTCTGCACTTCACAGCCGCGCCTCGTGAGCCACTGCCATGCTCAGCCCTCGTGTCCCCATGGGAGAGGCTCCAATCTTTGGAGCCCCTGGCACAGCAGAGGCTTCAGGCTGGGCACTACAGAGACCTACACAAGTGAAGCAAATGGAGGACATCCCCTGACACCAGAGCCACCAGAACTGGGTCTGCCATGGCAGGCAAGGCCCATACTGACCCTGTGGTACTCCTCCAGCTTCAGTGTGCATGGCTGCTGTCCTTGGGAGGAGGAGGAAGCTCAACAGTGCACGCTGGAGCCCCGCACAAGATGGCAGTGGGGCTGGGCAGGGAGGATGGGGGTCCCAGTGAGCCCACCGTGGCCCCAGTGGGGTGGGCTGCCTTGGCTATGCCTCAAGACCCTGGAGCAGCCCCAGAGGAGCTCCCTGTG
This sequence comes from Polioptila caerulea, assembly GCA_013397295.1. NCBI lineage: Eukaryota > Metazoa > Chordata > Aves > Passeriformes > Certhiidae > Polioptila > Polioptila caerulea. The sequence continues at coordinate 148,510 of VYXF01008053.1, read as the reverse complement.
CCCTGAGGACGTTTCCTGTTTGCTGCCCGTGCTGAAGCATCGGCCCTTCAACCGCCACCAGTCCTCTGCTTCCGGCAGGGGCTCCCGCCCGGAGCCCCCCTGCATTATCAGCTCACCAGATGCCTTTTTCAGGATACTGTGGTAAAACTGTGCCGGGCAGGCGCTGTCATTTGGGGTTTTCTCTCATGTCAGCTTCGAAGACAAATTGGACGAGGAGGAGCAAGAGGGGAAGGTAAAAATAATAAATTTAAGCAAAAAAAAAAAAAAGAAAGAAAGAATGATGCTCCCTGCCATCCTAGGCCAGAGCTGGCCCATGTGCCAGCATGGCAATGGGTCCCCCAAGTGGTGTGGCCAGCAGTGGCCGGGGACAGGGCAGGTGGGGATATCCAGCATGGCAGTGCCACTCCCCTGGCATTGTCGGCCTCTAGTGGCAGTGGAGGCAGTGAGGTGCCATTGCAGCACCCTGGGCCTCATGGGCCCCACCAGCACCATGGGGACCTTCTCCTATCCCTCTGGGCACTGCCACCCACTGGGACATGGTCCTCATCCCAGTGCTGCTGCCTGGTAGGACATTGTCCCCCTCTGGGACACAGCCCTCCTTGCACTGGTGAGGGAGCGGGTGCTGGGAAAGAGGATATGACATAGCCCTTACCCTTTGGCCAGCAGCAGCTCAAACTGGCCAAACCAGTCTCTGGGCCTCTGGCCCAAAGCCACCAGATGGTGCTGAGCAGCTGGCAGACTGGGTAGACTGGGAACCAGGCAGCATTACTGGGGATGGAGGGAGGGAAATGGTGAAACAGCAGGTGGGAAGTCTCTTTCCATCTCTAGAGCCTGGCGGGGAATGTTTACCAGGTCTGCCATGAGGATGGGATACCCAAGGTTATGGATCCCACTGCAGGAATGGTCCATGGACAGATGAAGTGGACAGACCCTGGATGCTGTTGACCTGAGAACTTGCTAAAACTCCCTGTGCTGGTGCAGGGTGTGCACAGGTGTGATGAGGGTGTGCTCCCTGAGGCTGTAATGCAGCAGGCAGCACCAAAGCATGACTGCTTGCATGGCACTTGGTATGTGCTCCAGCTCTGCTTCCTGCTGAAGTGGCAGGGTCAGGTCGGCTGGAAGAGATGTTGTTAAACAAGGCATGCTTTTGTGTGTGTTCCTCCAAGGTGTACAGAGACGTGGCAGCCCCAGAGCCAACCACACACCCACAGGATTTGCTCTGAGTTAAGCCCAGCGATTTTCTTTTGTTGGATGAAGAATAAATAAAAAGGTGGTTGGTCCTTGCAGAGCAGAGGGAGGCGTCAGCATGGGGAGGGGAGAAAGGGTCAATGGGATGGAAATAGTACAGGGCTATCCCCACCCACAGAGGATGGATGAGAGGCTGGCTGGGGCCAGAGGCTGTGAGTGGGAGTTACCATGCACTAATATAAAACCTGATTTTCTTTCCAGCCCTTGACTTCAAGCATCCACTGGAGGATGGGTTGGATGTCCTGGGCTGGTCTTCAGTTGTAGATTTTCCTTTGGAAGACTGTAAACAAGAAGTCAAAGAGGGAGAAGCTGTTCTCTGGCTGCCCAGGAGCCCCAGGAGGAGCTGTGGGTGTGGGTATCACCCTGGTGAGCAGGGGAGGTGTGGGAAGGTGGTGGGAACAGTGAGATGCCTGTGCAAGGCAGGTGGCTGTGCTCTGCTGGGATCTGAAATCATGGCTGCTCGCTTTCACCAGCAAATCTTGCATTTGTGTGGTTTCCTTTTCCTTCTGCTCTGTACGCTTTTTTTTCTTCTCTCTTCATTTTGTTCCTTTTGCTGCTGAGGCAAATTTGAACCCTTCCAAACTTTTGCTTCCAGACTCTGCACAGGAATAAAACCAAACACAAACTCGAAAAGGGCTCAGCTTTAATTACATATGAGATGGTAATCTGCTGGAGGGTCTCAAGTGCTCCTATATTTGAGCTTTTCTTTCCCTTCTGCTCTTCTGCAATCCCCCTTGCAGATGCCTCCCAACTCCTAATAACCTCCCCAGACTATTTTCTCTGAGCAAGATCACAAGTGAACTTTCTAGCTCAGAAAAGCTTCTGTGAAGAGCAGCAGAGACAGTCCTTCAGCAGCTCCCACCTCTCTCTTGAAGGCCTGGCTATTTTTGAAGGCAGCAGGAAAATGGAGATGGTCCTCTCCCATCAGCTTGGGATTCCCCTTGCCCACAGGTCTCAGGTTAGATGGCCACGAGTGTGGCTGAAAGGAAGAGAAGCCCTCACACTGGATTCCCTGGTGGCAGTGCCTACATCCCTGCCCAATGTTGGCTGTGATGCCTTGGGAACCTGCTAGCTCCAGTTCCTCACACTTGATGACCTGCCAAGTCTGGAAGAAATAAAGGATATCCTTGCAAAGCAGCAGCTGGAGTTCAGGGAGATCCCAAAGTCAGCCAAAAATGCTGCCAGCAAGGCCAACCCTGGCCAGGGACCTGCTGGAGTGGCCATGGTGGCAGAAGCCAGCATGGTGACAGTGACTGGAGGAATAAAGCAAGCCCCACCTGAGCCACATGGATGAGACTGAGCTCCCTGACAGCTTCATTTGGGCTGCCCTACAGTAGCTCCTTCCTGTCCTCAGTGGCCACCTTGTGTCACACATCTGGCAAGGAGCATTATCTGGGCATGTCATAGAGTCTGAGCAGGGAGATCATTTGAAAGCCTCCTTGGATGTATTTACAAGTTTGCAAAACCCAACCATGGGAGATTTCGAAGCCAGATCCCCTAGAGCACTCAGAGCTATTGGGGAAGACAGCAGATGAACAGGTGACCACCTTCCTGACCCAACAACCCTCATCCCTTTCCCCCACCCCATGGACTGGAAGTTACTCCCTTTAAATTTTGATGAGACAAACAGCAACAGCTGTAACTGGTCCATTTGCTGCCATCAGGTGTTGCTGCTCTGCCTCTCCCCTGGCTCCTGCAGATCCTAAGCTCCTGGTAGGTGCTTTTTCTTTTTTTCTCGTTTATTCACAGTAGTAAATTTGCAGGAATCCAGAAATGGCTCAGGTTTCTAGGCCGCTCTGCTGCTGTGTGTTTGTTAAAAGGTTCCCTGATGTGCTGCTGCAGGAGCAGCACTGGGGCAGAAGGGGCTCAGGGAGCAGAGTGTGGGAGGCATATTCCCCCAGGGAGGGCAGCAGAAAGGAGCTGTGTGGAGAGGAGTGAGGCATCACCTCACCTGCTGTTTTATTCTTGGCCTCAGGAACTGGGGCAGCTCTCCGTGGGGACCAGAGGCCTTTCTAGCTGGGGCTGCCTGCATTCATCCTATTTATAGCTGCTGTCTTTGCAGATGTGGTTTCCGTTAACGAGCAGTATCTGAAGCTGCCCAGTGGCTTCGTGGGCTGAGCTGTAGGCTCATTGATCAGATCCCCTTGGGACAGAAAGACACAGGCACTATCCACTCCACAGGGCTTTGTAACAGGTATCACAAGCTCCACTGTACCCTAGGGGGTCTGAGCTGCGGGTCCAGCCAGGCAGAAGTGTTATCTGGGAGGGAAGGGTGGTATTGCTTTTCCTTTGCTGGGGGAATGGAAAGTTAAGGGTATCTTTGGGATCACCATTTTGATTCCTCTTCTCATCCTCTGGACCTGCCTGCTTTGGCTGGGTGCAACAGGCAACCCTTGTCTGGCTTTGGATGCACCTGGTACTCCCTGAGTATGGTGTGTGTTGGGGCTGGAAGGATTAATGACAATTTATTTGATTTTAGCCATTTGCAGCTGGTCAGGCAGAACTCACTGCCTCAGGGCTCCCCATAGCACCTGCACAGCGAGCAGATAGGCAGGGATTTAGGCTTGCTCACTCTGCTGCCAGGTGAGGTTTGTGGGCACGGGACAGAGCTGGCAGCTGGTGACAATGTGGTGCGTGCCTGGGCTCAGGCCTGCTGCAAACACCCCTGACTAACAACCACTTTGGAAGCTGTGTGGAATGGGGCAGAGGGCTTCCAACTAACTGCATCCTCTGTACAGGGAGAAAAGTACCCTGGGAGAGGACAAAGATAACTTTTATCTCAGATAAAAGGGGCTAGTAAGGAGCAGAGACAAGTGTGTCTGTGACAGACCTGGGCTATGTAGGTCCAGGACAGAGGGCTAGCAGTGCAGGTAGCCTGGCAAAGGGCTGGAAAGTGTCCTGCTGCTTGTGCATATCCAAGCACAGGGCTTGCAGGCAGCACTGAGCCATAAGGGGCTGTTTGCCTCAAGCCTCACAGGGTGCCACTGTAGTACTGTGGCAAACCTCCACTCCCCAGCACAGCCACATTTGGCACTAGACTCCTTGTGAGCCACTGCTCTGTGGGGCAGCCATGTGCTTTGCCTCCAGACTCTCTGCAGACTCTGCTTCCCACAGGAAACTGCAGGTGCCCAGTGGAGAGGGCTGCACACCACTTAACCACCCCTGCCCTGCACACGCACCCACCCACGGGCAGCTGCCACCAGCCCCAGTTCAGGGCAAACAGAGGGACACAGCCCCTTCTGCCCTTCTGTTTTTTTTCTGTATGAGGATCTCTAACCACTTTGATCCAAACAACCATGCCAGGCAAAGGCAGTAGGGGAGAACCATATTGCTGTCCCTGCAGCCATGTCTGGGGTATTCAACAGTGAACTGAGGCAAAGATACACCAGAAAAACTCTAAGGAGACTGATATTAGCAGGGGATTGCATACATCCCCCAAGGTATCTAAGTGTAAGGACCTACATGGGCAGCACAAGGGATGCAGGGACTTTTGTCACATACAGCACACAGTAAGAGGACAGCAGGAGGGGTTGTGTTGTTCTTCTCCTTGTAAGGGTGTAGGTGAGTGCACATCCCTGGGGAACAAGGGCTTGGCCTTCATCCCTGTCTGAGTCAGGGCTTTGTGAGGTGGCAGAGCTCTGACCTGGGGGCACACAGCTGACAGGAGGCAGGAGTGGTCAGGGCTGAACTCTGCTCCACAGGGAACTGCACTGCCTGGCCGTGGGCAGGATGGGGCCACCCAGCCCCTGCACCTCCCCCCAGCCCAGCACAACACGTAGACGCAAGGCAGTGATTGTTTTATTTCAAAGTAGAACAAAGGTATCTTTTATTCTTTCCAGAGCTGAGACATTCAGCTTTGCAATAAGCGTGTCTGCACTCAGACTGGCTCCTTGTGTGTGTTTACTCAGAGCACATCTATACAGGGCAAACCAAAAGCAGGAGACTGTTTCACAACCTGGCTGAGTCTCACCTCTGGTAAAGAAACCCCATTACCCAGCCAAACATGATGGCGTGGTCCCTTGCACAGCACGTGCTGCCGAGCAGACAGGCTCTATAGAAAAATCTAAAACCAAAATGTACTTTCAGACATTCCACATCAACTCTTCCCCTAATTTTGCTGGGAATGAGATTTGGCTCAAAGTGTATCACTCTCATCTCCCGTCATACCTCTCTGCACAGCTGCTAAAGCAGCGTTACAGCGCGTCAAGGATGTTGTCGATTTTGGAGACCAGGTCCTGGCGCTTGTTGGAATGCATCTTCTCGTTCTCGATGTACGTGTCCTTCTTGAGCTTGCCTGCCACCAGCCGCTCCGCCTCCACCGACGACTTCAGCACCAGCTCCTTCACCTGGCCATCCAGCTTCTGAATCTCACTTACCTGGTAGGGTGACAAACCAAGGGAGCATTAGAGACAGAACAAAACAAAAAAATCCCTACAGTGAAGCTGGAATAGAAGAGATGGCAGATAATAGCAAAAGATGAAGTGCTAGGTAGAAACATCTCCAATCCCTCAATGTTGCCTCCTGAGCCATCACATTATGAGGAATATTCCATGAATGGGAATCTGAAGGAGTGCAGATAAAAGAGGCTCCAAGGACCCAGGAGCCATACTGGCAGGAGACTGTTAAAGAGTGGTTAATGATGGATTTTAAAGGCTTCAAGCTAAATCACAGCTCTGATAGCTGGAAGTTGTACCCCTACAGTTAATGTCCATGCTCTGTGAGTGGTAGGTCTGCAATGACAGAGCTACTCCTTGAGTTAAATAACAGATTAACCAAGGTGGCTGTTGGCTAAATGGACCTTAGAGACCAAAGTGTCGCTCACTTGGGGTTAAGTGGCTGTTTCAGGTAAGTGTTAAAATATATTGAAGGGAAGGACAGCGGGTGTGTGCTCACTGTGCCATGGCTTTCAACATGGTAGAGCAAAACACTCCCAGAGGAGCATCATGTTACCAAAGTTCTGTCAGCATCAAATGTAAATGTGCAAGAAAATAAGAGGGAGAATATTTTGGGTTGACTGGTGTGAGCAGTAGAGTCAGAACTGTTAATGTGTTGATAGTTTCCATTTTTGCTTAAGTGTCACTGCCATGAGCTCAATGAGAAGCATCAGGATTGTGTTACAAAAGCATTAATCCATACAAATGCAGCTGGTTCAAGGGCTGCTTAAGAAACAGCACAAGCAGCAGTTTACCAGCAACACTTACATGGCTGCATAACTGAGGTTACTGCAAAAATAACACTTTTCACATGCCTTTGCAGAGAGCGAGCCATTTTCAGACGAAAAAATCCAACCTAGACTGGCTGCAGAAACTAAATCCCCAATTAAAACTCATGCAGAATACTTGACAGAGCCAAGAACAGGAGAGCTTATAAAATAAATAAGAATTTCTTACTTTATCACATAAGTCGGAGCCTTCTGTTTTCAGTTTAGACTGCAGAGAGGCTATTTCATTCGTCAGGGCCTTGTGCTCCATCTCCAAAGACTTTTTGCCACTGTTCAGGGTGGAGATGTCCCGAGACTGCTTGTATTTATTCACTGCTTCATCAAAGTGACGGTACAGCCCAAGCCTCTTGTTCACCAGAGTAAGCACCTGCTCCGTGATGCAGGCAACCTTCATCCTGGCTTCAGCAGCTGGATCCTGCAAGGGGACAGGAGGGAACATCAAAGCAGTCCTATCTTTGACCTCCATCAAGCCATGCCTGCAATGTGCCACAGGACTGCTATTGAAACTGTTCTCATTGCAATTAAGTCAACTGACAGTAATTAGGTGAATGGTGCAAGTGCTGATTAGGGGAAGCACCTTTCAGCACTCAGTCCAGCCCAACAAATAGTTTCATAGTGAAAATACTGCAGAGGGAGAACTGCAGACATCCCTTCTCCTCAGGGGGATTCCTTTTTATGCAGCAAGCAAAACTCTAGTTAGCTTTATGACACCAGATCAGTCCTACAGGAGTACCAGTGCTCAGGCTGAACAAGAACAGGACTTCAAACAACTACTAAAACATTGAAATGGCAGGAACATTCAGCAAGAATTACTGGTATGAAAAATTGCCATTCAACAGCTGAGAAATCTGCTTATATTCCCACAGTGCTCTTCATCATACAGACCTTGGTGATGGAGAAATCCAGCCTGACATAGACAATCACAGTGAAGAACAAGATGTAAAAGGCTCCAACCACCAAGAGAGGTTCTTGCAGCATCAGGATTTTGTTGAAGGTGTAATGAACCTACAAGAGAAGTTCCAAACACTGAGCAGTGCCCCATGTTACTGCAGGGTTAACTCCTCAGGCAGCAGCAGAACCACCCAAGCAGTCCAGCAAGTGTTCATTTCTTAGGTGGTTTGACCAAACTGCTGAATTCAGAGGAGGCACAACTGCTCAGAGGCCACACTCACCACGATGTCCTGGATGTGCTGCTCCACCAGGTTGTTCTTGTGTGCCACAATAACAGGACGTCCAAAAGTGTCCAGATATGTGTAGTGAAGCTCATCTGAGGCACGATTGATTTCATAGGGGCTGTCCACATGGATATTCCTGTGGATAAAACCAGATAGTCCCTTATGACTCTATGGTGTTTGAGATTATGTAACCCAGGACTTGTCTGGGCAATTGTAGCCTCTAGCACAAGGTAAATTATGCAGTTTAAACAATGCTCTACACGGAAGCAAAGCTGTGTTCCAAGATCTGCTCCATATGCACAGTCATGGTTTTGATTCCCTGTCCTCAGGCCATCAGAGCAGACTGAGAATTGCCACTAACACAGCACTGTCTGCAGTAACAAGCCAGAAGGAATCACACTTACTTGGCTCCTTCTGGCAGCACAATCTTGACAGTCAGAGAGTCCGTAACTTGCTCATCAAACACATGGTCAACAAACCTCATCTTCAAGGCATACTGATCACCTAAGAGTGCAGAGCAGAGAGTGGTTACATTTCCTGAGAGAACAAGGGACAGCCTTGAAGCTCAGCTCCCACTCGGGGCAGGAACCGAATTTGCATGGATAATCGTGCAGCAGGGGGCACTAGCTCACTCAGATATATTTTAACCAGATGTCTACAAAAACCTGAAGGAAGCACAAAAAAGGTGTATTTGCATATTCTAGAAGAATAGGTGGAAACCACTGTTGCTCTGTGTACCACAGCCTTCAATTCTTTTCTGTACAGCAACTACCCCTAAACACACAGGAGGATGTTCTTTATTCCCTTCCCCTCAGCCACCCACCAAGATTGTAGAGGTATTCGTAGCTTGGCAGGTTATAGCCAATGATGTAATGGGTTTTCCAGCCCCCAAAGAGCGGGAATCGGGGACGGATCTCCATCTCCACAGAGTCATCCAGGACAAGAAGGTGGCTGGTGGAGATGTTCCCAATTTCATCTCTGTAATAGACGTCCTGAGCAGCAGCTGGGAGAATGGTCTGTAAGGAGAGAAGCAGCAGTGACTGCATCAGAGGGGAGTTACTTCCAGTGAAACTGGCAAAACCAATAAAGGCTGGTAAGCACTGAGAAACTATGCTCCCACGAAAGACATGACAAAATGGCCATTCAGTTGCACTGAGTGGTAAAATTGTGCTATTTTAAGCAATCTCACAAGTGGCTGCCAGCCCTAAAATCACCTCCAAATGAATGTGCTTTCTCCAGCCAAGTTTCAAACTCCCCAGGCAGCAAGGGATCTCATCATGCTCACCAGGACAGCAATTCCCTTTTCACTCCAACATGCTGCCCTAGCTGACTGGGCTTGCTGGCTTTACACTCAGCAAAGTGAGATTTCTGTTTGGCTGCACCACCCTAGAGAATTACAACAATCAATCCTGGAGGCTACAAGCAGTGAGAAAGGTTTTGGTTCAGATGAGAACACAATACTTTACATCTGGCTAGCAGAGCCACAGCTTTAATTCTTGTTGAGTGCTTTGTAAGCAAAGAATGAATGGATGAGTTTCCAATTAATACTGTTCAACATGAGGAGGACATGACAGAGAGGCAACTCGGAAAGTAAGGGGGTAGGACAGAATGAATGGTACTTGCACGATGGAAAACCCAAAGCACAGTTCTCAATACAGAGGTAAGGGATTCAGAGAGTCCCTGAGATTGGAGGAGTGGGAGTGTGGAGAAACACTTCATGCCTTGGTACATGCAGTCTGTTGGACCAGCAAATGCAATAAAGTGTATAATCTCCTATTGTTGCTTCCAAAAGCTATTCCTATCCAGAAAAGCTTTCTCTGAAAACAGACCAGAGTTTTAATATTCCCTTATTACTGGGGTATGGTTACCAAACAAAAGGCAAAGGACAACTGCATTTTTTTTTTCCTCTGGGGATCTAAAAAAGGGGGAAGCCACAGTTATAAAAAATACACATGCAAAATGTCAACCTTAAAAGACTTGACAGAAGAAATCCCACTGTCTGGCTGTCTCTGGTAGTCATATCTGGAGAAAGGCCCTTTCAGCACTGCTCCTGTGTGCTTCAAATCAACCGTCTCTTCTACAGCGATGTTACCCCAGTGAGACACCTCAATGACTCGTGTCATGCTGGTGATGGTCAGGAATGGACTGTTATTTTCATAGTGCACCTTCAGAGTGTCCTAACGAGGGAAAAAAAGATAAACTGTCAGACCTAAAGTAAGTAGCAAGCTCCCCTCACAACGATCCACTCCATGCGCCACAAAGAACCCTCCTGGGCAGATGCACATGTCCAACTCATGGCTGACCAGTGATTTCTACCTGAGAGCCTCTGCTTCCCACTCTCCAGCCTCTGAGACACATCTTCCACATCTGGAAGATGCTCTCTGCAGAGCCACAACCCCTTTGCACAGAAATCTACCTGGCTGTATGGAGGGATGTCCTTGAAGGGGCCATATTCAATCATGTCCTCAGTGCGGGAAGGGTTGCCCAGTTTGGTGTAACTCTCCACGTTCCTGGAGGCCAGCTTGACACGGGTTGTTTGGGTCTTGGTGACGTAAGGCGAGTAAAAATAGTGATTTCCTTCAAAGACCACAAACTGCTTCTCACTTTGGGTGATGTGGGTGGGGTAGGGCTGCAAGACGTGCGTGAAAACCATTTCAACAGAGACACGGGCCTTGGCTCCTGGAGCCAAAGGAGATGGCAGCTTCACTGAGAAGAATTTCCCACTGGAAGGGAGAAGAACAGGTAAGTCATGTGGGATCTCCCTTCAGAGAGCATTCAGATCCACCCACTGCAACACCCCCTGTGGACAGGCAACCATGTATCACGTGTGTAATGTGTGATTTGGGCGGGTATTTTACTGCTCCTCCAAGGCACAGAGCTGTCTTGTCCCCGCAGGTGTGACTACTGTGCTGGGGAAGCAGCACAGGCTGAATTGTGTCTAGGCACAGTTACAGTCTTTGCTTCACAAAAAAACACCAAGTTCCCGTTCTGGAAGAGGAATGGTGACACAGCTCTCCCTAATCCTGCATTTATAAAGCTTCAGCAGGAGTATTGTTTCTGTTCATTCTCAGATATTTGCCCACAGGATCTGAAATTAAGGAATGGCCAGAATGGGAGCAGGGTCCTGGACTGAGGTTCTGTATGGATTGAGACTCCACCAAATCTGTAAGGATGCACTGGACAGACAGAGGTGCAAACATACTCATGTCATGTCATACAGCCCAAGGGCAGGATCATGTGAGATATCCGGCCATGTCAGAAGCCAAGGCCTACCCTGGCAACTGAACTGCACAGCTACTGTACTCTTGAAACCCAGCTGCACTGTGCTTTGGAGCCACTTTACAGGCACCGGTCACCTCTCAGCTCTCAAGGCTCAGAAAACACTCGCCTGCAGCACCTACACAATACTCCAAGCTTGGCAGTACAGAGCCTGATGAAAACAGCAGCATCCTCTCTCCTGGCAGCAGGAAGAGCCTGTACTGGCCCACAGTACCCAGTGCTCTGTGGTGCTCTACACACAGCCACAGGGCACTGAACTCTCTCTAGACACCACTGCCAACTGTCTGAGAGCCCAAAATGGAGCAAGGGGTAAGAGCACAACCAAACACTTCTGTCACCTGGTGTCCCAGGGGGTCAGGGCATTACTCAAGGCACTGAGTACAAGAGATTGAGCATAGCAGAGGAAGGAAACACTCGTGATCTCTAGGTACATGGAACTGGGGTATCTCTACTTCACTGTGAGGACAATTATGAACTCCCCATGCACAACTCTAGGCATTGACCTTAGAGGGTTGTACTCACCTTTTGCCCTTAACTTTAGTCTCTTTCACTTCCAAGGTGTTCTCCTCCTCTTCTTCACCTTTCACCTGTTCCCAAACAACATACAGGATCAGTGTGCTACTATTTAAAAGACTTAACACATCCAGGGCAAAGTCAGTACAGTCCCTGTAAGGAGTTTTTAGGGGGGATGACCCCTAGAAAGTAAAAGCTTATATAAAACTAATGTATTAAGAAAAATTTTTTTAAAGGTCCTTTCATAAAGTTGTTCACGAATACAAATTGCAGTGTGGTCAGCGTGCAAAACCAGATACTGGAGGTTTCTGGTAACTCTCATGTTCCCATGTTCCCTCAGCCTAGTTCCCAAGCCGGCACAGTCACCACAACTTGCACAAATGAGAATATTGATCAAATGCTTTTGTGATTTCCCTTGTGACTGGGGAGTAGGCAGGCCACATACGGCTTGACCAGTTGAGGAATACTACAGAACACTATATACAGACATACCGTAGAGCACTGTATGTACCTCCTTCTGCTGTATGTGGAGTCTACCCAAAGTGACAAT
>VYXF01008053.1:100963-120411 GCA_013397295.1 Polioptila caerulea | reverse complement strand
TGGCGGCGCCGAGCTCCCTGGAGCCGGGCCCGGCGCTGCCCTCGGGACAATCCGGGGGGGTCTCCCAGGAAGGGGCTCCTCCCCGAGGGCCTTTCCCGGGATGCGTGTTCCGCCAGGCCTTTGTGGAGCCTCCTCTGCTGAGAGGCTCGGAGAGGCCCGAGCGGTGCCTCCCGGGCAGGCAGCGCATTGTCTGTGGCTGTGCTGTGCCTCCTCGCGGGGCCCGGAGAGGCTTCGGGGCAGCCGCTGGCCCAAGGAGGGCCGGGGCGGGCGGGGGCGCTGGGTCTGGGCGGTGAAACGCTGCTCTGGGGGCCGGGGGGGATCGCCTTTAACGTGAACCGGCAGCCCCGGGAGCAATTAATCCGGCCAAAGAGGCCGCCCAGGAGACGGGCAGTTATTGCGAAAGTAGCTGTCGGTGTGTGTAAAGCCTGAGTCAGTTCTAAGAACTATTAGAGTGGATGTTAGAAGTGCTTTTGTTTGTGAGTGTATAATAAGGTAAATTAAGTGATAGATGCATTATTAGTTTCCATATATATATAGAGAGAGAGTAATAAATATGGAAATGCCTGATGGTTGTACTTAAGACAATTGCACTCCCTGTAAATAGAGGGATTATTTTAGTAGTAAAAAGGCTGGTTTAGTCTGAAGTAGGATAGGTAACCTCAGCATCAAATTGAGTATGTCTCGCCTAGTAACTCTAGGCCTTTTGTTCTCAAAGCTGGAAATTTCAGCATTATCTCCTGGAAAACTACAAATGTTTGCTGATAGGCAGAGCTGTTGTGATCTGTGTGTATGAGGTTTTTATATGTAAACTGAGAACACATGACAGAATGAAGTCCTCCCAGCTTGTAAGCAAGCTGTTCTTTGTTTGGCACTTGCCAGCATGGAACCTTTAAAGCTTTCACTACTTGTCACTGACTGGCCAGCTCTGGCCTGTGCCTAACAGTCTTTATATCCATGTGGGAATTGGGTCTGGGGAAGTGGAGAATTCTCTTTTTAGGGGACTGGTACTAAGTACCTATGCCACAGTGTTTGACTGGCTGTGACTTGAAGGCTGTGGTGCTACCAGTGGCATGTGAATAGTAGCTGCAGCCTGGCTGTGGTTCCAGTAGAACCAGGCTGCTGGAGTCAGTGTACCCTGCTCTCTCAGGAGCTGAATTTGAGGTTAAAGTGGGTGGAGTCATTTGAATATTCCTTGTTAAATAATCAAGGCTTCGTTGCTGTACTTACTCAGGAAGAACAAGTATACTTTTCTTTCCCCCTCTCCCTTGTGACTCCCAACAGCTGACTGAACACATGACTTGCCCTCCATGAGTGGACCCACCATGCCTGCCTGGCCTGAGTCCTCAGAATTATAGCAGCTCTAATACTGTTAACTTTCAAGCACTGCCTTTTTTGGTTTTTTGTTTTTTCTTTACTCTTTGTGCTGTTATGTTAATACCCTGCATCTGGTGTAGAAGAGCTGTTAGATGAGGCTAATCTGACCCCTCAGTAAGGAATACTTCTGAAATCTGATCGCAGTTTCTTGCTCTCCCAACCTGGAGTGTGAAGTATAACTGATACAATGTAAGGGAGTAGCTGTATTAAACGTTCTTCTTCCCTGTGGTGTCATGAAGTGGTCCCTGTCCTCAAACTCCAATATGCTGATAATAGCTCAGCACAGAATCACAGAATATTCTGAGCTGGGACATAGAAGTTCAATTCCTGGCCCTGTACAGGACACTCCCACATGTGCCTGATAGTGCTCAAGTGCTCTTGAGCTCTGGCAGGGTTGGGGCCATGGCCACTTCCCTGGGGAGCTTGTTCCAGTGCCCAGCCACCCTTTGGGTGAAGAACTTTTTCCCTATAGCCAGCCTAAACCTGTTTTGACAAGGCTTCAAGCTGTTCTCTTGATCCTGTCACTGGTCACCAGAGTAAAGAGGTGGGGAGCAGGACACCCTGAGTTGTACCTTCAGCCTGACAAGTTAAGAATTTAAATAACTGTGTTGCAGAGTCACCCTTTTGCTGAAGCCAGGGAATCAAACTCTTTGAGTAGCACAGACATGTTACAGTCGTTGATAAATCTTTAACTGAAAGTGTAAAATGTACAAGCTCTGCTCTGAAGTGGCCTGGGGAAGATACAACTTTGCTTAGTTTGCCAATCAAAGAGAAAGCTTGTGAGTACGAGGGCTATCAGGTATATTTTCTGCAGCCCCTTCTTAAAATTCGTGTTTTAAGATACTTGTGTAGGAAGGTTGTGAGAATTACCTGTTGGAGCAAATCTCTGGCAAAGCTTGTCCTTGAGGAAACATGACAATTACCATCAAACCATCTGTGCAAAACTATAAATAGCTCTGTCTCTAACATGTATAGGATTTTGGTCCAACTTCTGTATGAAAATGAGACTACTTTATGCAGAACTTAACATTTGGCTGTAAACAAAATTGCCTGTGCTTGGTTAGGCTGTGTTTTTAAATGCTGCATTGTGAGAGAGGGTTTGCAGGTAACTGGCTTGAGAATAAGGGCTATGAAATAGGGCACTTGGGTGTTTGCATTCTCTGAAACTGGTGGATGACCTGGGCTCACAGGTACTTATTGTTGCATGTCCCTGCCTTTAGAATACAGCGATTTTGTCAGTAACTGAAGTAAATGGAACCTTTGTGAAACAAGTACAGAACCCTCACCTTGCATGTTGCCAGTGTTTCCTTGTGTCTTCTGGGCTTCTTCTTGGCTCTGACCTGACCTGCTCTGAAGTCCCTGTTGCTAGGGCCTGATGGACCCAAGATTCCCTTGCAGAGCTGCAGAGTAATTTAAAGATTGTTGTTGCCATAGAAGGGAGTCCAGCTAAGACCTTACCTAAGTGCTAAACTTGGTTGGGCACTAGCACGTGCTGCCTGTCTGACAGCAATCTTGCATCCGTCAGATGCTGAAGTACTTCATTCTTGCACAGCATTGTCTTCATAATTGCAGTTTAATTGCCTGATGAGTTAGAGTTGAGTTGGCTTCCCACTGCAGCTTCCTAAAATGATCTTTTGTAGTTGCTGTGTAACAGTCTGCCTTCAGATATAGCTGTGACCGGAGATTGTGAGGATAAAAGTGTCACTCTGCAGCATCAGTCCAAACACGAGCTGTGCATCTCAAAACTCAATTAGGTATGGATAATTAATTGAATGACAGTAGTTAATATACCATGCTTATTTCTGCAGTGAGGGGCTCGATTGAAGATCCCATTTCTCTTTAAATGCACCTTGAATAAAGCTTGCAGATGGGCGTCCAAGGTCAGCACTGCACGTGTGCTGCTCAGAAATAGCCGGCGGTGAAGGGATATCCCTGTGTCGCTTGGTTCCCCTCTGGCTCCTGGTGAGCTTGTTGCTTTTGCTCCCTGTTGGTAGGGATGCAGCTCTGGAGCCCGGCGTGCTGCTGCATTTTGTGCTGGCGGAGCTCTGCCCTGGTGATGTCATCGCTCCTTCGAGCCTGCTCCTCCTCTCCGGTGCCAGCGCTGCCTGTGGGGGAAGCGCTGCCAGCGCTGCTGTTGCTACCTCATGGTTAATGACCCTGGGAAGGGAAGCAAGCTCATCAGGGCTGCTGAATGTGTTATCTCAAATAGCCTTGACTTCTCTTGCCAGGAAACCTGTTATTGAGGCCATGGCTGTCTTCATAGGGCAGTGGAACTTCAGGACAGGGTGTACTGCCTTTGAAATGGGATTGAAGTGTAAACCTGTGGCACAGATTTCTATCCATATGATTTAAAGGTACTTGATACAGTGACTGATTTGCTCTTTCTTCTGCATAACCACTTAAAATGACACTTTAAGGTGACTAATTGTGTCTAACTGTACTTGCATGAGTTTCAAGCAGAAATTGTTAAATTAAGTCTAGTAGATCCTCTTAATGTCAATTGAAAAACAATATTTTTCTCGAGTCTGTCCTATATACTGCAACTTTGATTGTGTGGGAAACAAGGTGGATTAGTGAAGTGGTGGACAAAGGTGGAGGCCAGCAACTGGAGCTGCCTTCAGAGCCAACCTGCCTGGAGTACCTGGACCTTGGTTACTGGGGCTGCCAGTTTATCTAACAAGTCTGTACTGAGCCCTTGAACTCTTTCCAGCTGGAAGCAGAATCCTCTTCAAAGTAACCTGTCTGGTGCTTGTCTCCCTCAAGTGGGCTGAGTCACTCAGCTCCCAGACGTGGATAATGGTATCTGGAGTCCAAACTGGCACAGTAGTGGCATTCTCTCGAGCATGAGCAGTGAGAGGGTTTTAGCTAAGACATGCCTAGGCCTGAACCTTTCCCCCTGCCTAACAAGATGCCATTTGCCCACAGAGTTCTCTTAACTCACCATGCAAGTGAGGATTTTATTGGATCTTTGTGGAGCTTCATCAAGAGAATAGGTGAAGTGTTAAAGTATTGATGCAGGATCTATTCAAGAGGTATGAGGGTATGAAGTATGAATGTGAAATTGAGTATCCACAGGATGAATTCCTTGTTAGCCACTGACTCAGCTGTCATGGCAAGCTTACCTGTTGCACCTGTCCCATCCTGGTACTGAAATACTTGTCCTTCCTGCTCTGCACACCACATTAGCATTGTATTGAGTGTGTGTAGGATCAAGAGTTCTGCTCGCAGATCAAGGTGTAGTTCTTAGATTTGCAACCTGTCCCTAGAGAAAGCTTCCTCTCTAGAAGACTCATTACTGAGAACAGAACCTCCTGGTAGGAGGAGTGATGCTTTTGCCATTAGTGTTGATCTGGTGCTTCCCTACATCTGCTAGTCTGCTAGTAGGATCTCCCATCAGTATTTGTCCTTTCTCCTCTATCAAGTTTCTTATGCTGCAGGAGACACAATATTCACTCTCTGATCTGAATATCAGGTGTAATTTACAGCCTCTGGCAGACCTCTGAAGGGCTGTCATTTGACTTGGTCAAAGTCTCCTTTTAGTCTCTTGCTTCCAGCCTCTAGGAACTCTGGCAGCCAGGAGTGGATAAACAAGGCTTGTTTACCATTGTCAAGGTCTAAGATCTGTGCTTTGCTTACCACTGCAAAAGTTATCTATTTGTGTTTCTGAAACTGAAAGCATGACAGGAATGTGTGAAAACTTAAACTGTAATCAAAACTAGAAATTAATCTCAGCACTTAAAAAATACTGTCAGATATGGTAAAAATCTAACAACTCAACTGTTTGTCAGTGGCCTGGCTAACTTAGAATATTTTGAATTGGACCTATAAAACCCAGCTGCCTCTGGCACTGTTTGTTTTATAGAAAGCAATAAGGGAATTGTCACTCAGGATATGGCCTGATGTGAGAACCGTGCGGGGCTCTTGATATTCGTGTCTGGGTTACTGAAACTGTTGGGTGGCTCCTCTAGCTGGGTGGCTGTGTGCCAAAAGGCTGAGAGACAGCACTGTATAAACTGGGCTGTATGAGCACTATAGCTGTGTTGCAGTTAGTTCAAGATTTGTTTTACTGATTGGAAAGCTGTCCAGCCAGGAGGCCGTCGTGGTAGAGGCATCATGGAAGCTGTGCTGGTGTAGCTGCAGTGCTCTGCGTAGGCAAGGCCCTTAGTCAAGACACATGGCTTGTTGCCTAGTGTCTCCCAGCAGCCAGCTATGTGCTCAACTCTCCTCCCACATCCTGAGATTGTCTCCCCCAGGGCAGAATAGGGGAAGTTAAGCTTGCTCTGATAAAGGGGGAGGGGTGTTAAAGCAAGCATGCCTATTCTTGTAACAGCTTCATCCTTGGGGGAAATCTGCTGGGAACTACCTGAAATCCTGTAGGATTTAACAGGGGAACTGCTTCTTCCTGGAAGGTAGGGGCACAGCAATACTGATTCTTGAATGACATGACAGTCTTGACATTATTTGAGCCTCCAAGAGAAGGGTAGCAGTAGATCTTGATACACTTGCTATCAGTCTGTTAGGGTATGTCTGTCCAATCCTGAGAGGATATTTTGTGGTGTAAGGGCCATTTAGCTGCTGGAGGAATCAGTGGACTAAAACTTCATGACTGGAAACATCCAGCTTTCAGTGAAGCTTCTAGGTTTGGCTTTCTTGTAAAGATGTCTTCCTATAAGCTGAAGACTTCCACTTCAGCAGCCCTGGCTTTCTTTCTGGGAATTTTTTTCTGGTCTTGTTAGTGTGTAGCATTAGCTTCAAAAGGATCTTTCTGGATTCCTCTCCTGCCACAGCTGCAGTCTCCCATACCTGCTACCCACTGTGGAGAAGATGGGAATCATCCTCAAGTTGTTGAGGAGCAAAGTGATCCACCCAAGGTGACTGCCCACCTTGGCATAGCTGGCTGCATCCCTGGGGACATTTTCTTCACTCCCTTCCTTCCATTGCTTTGGCTCAGTGTGATTATCACCTGAAGGCTCCTACATGTGCTCCTGTGATCTTAGTCTGGGCAAAGTACTGTTCCTGTAGACAGCAAGAATTGTCCTCCAGATCTTTCCCACTGCTCCTAAGCACACTGTTGGTCTGACTGAACATGGAAAAACATGCTGTGGTACTGTAAGCAAATGCATTTTCATGCTTTTTTGCTCCTACTTGCAAACCATGTAGTCAGATCAACATGATGCCTCCTCATGAGAAGGTGGCTGTTGTGATATCTAAACCAGTGGAAATCAGAGATCAGTTTTTGGCATTAGGGGTGGGGTCTAGTCCTGCGTAGTTTGGACTTTTCTAGGGTAGTGTAACAATTGATTGTGGCAGCTTTACAGCCAAAAACTTGTTCAGTTGCACAGCTAGTATTTAAACTTTGTGCAGCATGGAACAACTCTCATCTGGAAAAATGCCAGGAGGTGTAACAGGCCTGTGAATCAGTGAGGCTTGGACTGAAGAGCTTGGCTTTGAGAGCTTGGGCTTTGAGCCTAACTGATCATATGCATCAGTGCCTCTCAGGAATGCAGTGCTCTCCAAATCTCAGCCCAAAGGGAGCCACAGCTGAGCTGAGACCTCAGGCAGGGCAGACCCCTTCTCATGTGCAAGTCCTGTGATTTCATTGCAGACATGGCTCCTACCACTGGCATTGCTTCTGCCTTCCCTGTGTTGTCTGGACTCTGGCAAGCTGGAGATTGGCACGTCTCCTTCCAGTGAGCTCTGAGTCCTTGCCCACATCAGGGTTGCGTGATAGAGCCTTCAGCTGAGGATTGAAGGGATGTCTGAGGCAAGCTAAAACCTTACTACCACTGTCTCACCCAGCACTGGCTCTGGAGATTCCTTGATCACACCAAGAATCTATTATGCTCAAAACTGTTCCAAAGCTTCTGTTTCCCAGCTGGCTTTTCTTCCTGTTTCTCCAAGCTGCATGTTGCCTCATCATTGTCTTCCTTTAGCACTGAACTGCCTTAAGAGCCTGTTACCCACGAACAGGACGCAGCAGAGGATTTGTGTGGGCCTGGTGTCAGCTCCCTCTGGGAGCTCCTTCAGACCATGTCAGTTGGCTTTTAGCACCGTGTCACACCACTTTGAAGCAGACAGTGAACAGAACTTGAAGCCCTGTGGCTGAACTGCTGCTGGTTCCCAAGCTTCACTCGGTTCTAGAGCAGCTGCTCCAGCGCTGGAGGCTGCAACTCCACCCTCAAAAGGAGGAGGAATCTTACTGGGGACAGCTGTAGTCAAAAAAGCTAATTCCTCTGGGATACTGAACTATGTTCTAAGATTGGATTTTGATCTGAGCCATGTCAGTGTGCTAGCAGACATCTAAAGCTCTAGGTTGTTCTTCAAGAAGGTAAAGCTTTTGGCATAGAACACTCAGTTGGGGGTGTGATATGCTGGACAGTGTATTTACACCTGACAGCTTGCAATATAATGTTTTACACAAGGCATCAAAAATTAAATTGTAGCTGAGGCTTGCAGCTCCATGAACAGAGGTAATTTCTGCCTCACAGGGCTGTCTGGGAAAGGTACCAACTGTACAGAAGCCTGCTCTTGGTGTAGCACGCAGCTGAGCTGCTCCTCTTGAGGAGGGAATGAGGAGCTGTGCTTGAGCTTTTGGCTGGATACCAGCAGGAGGGAATATATTGGTTAGAACAGCAACATAAACGTGTTGGGAAGAAGGAGGTGGAAATCAGTTTTGAGATGCTGCTGGTAGAGCAGCAGCTAGAGTGTACCCTTCAGTGAAGCTGTCACAGGAATACCTTGCCAGCTGCTTTTGGTGTGGGCTCTGCTGGAACTGACTGCTCCTCCCTGGTGCATCTGTGAGGCCTGAAGGCACCTCTGATTGCATGGGCTGTAGGAGCCCATTGCCCTCAAAAACAACTCCTTTACAGGGAGCAGTTCTTGCAAGTTGTCAGCCCAAATGACAAGGTGTTCCTGATTTCCTTTTTAGACACAGCACGTGTACCCCCTAAATGTGCAGCTTCTCTCAATGGTATTGTCCAGTGAGCTGGGGAAGCTGAGCTCCTGACAGTCCTGTCAGAGGAGTGGAAGAGAGTACTGTCCTACTGTGCAGCCTTTGTCACTGCAAGACTCAACCTGCTATTATAACTTCCAGTGTTTCTGTAGTAATCCTCAGTGTGAGGATGCTGGATATGTGCTCCACCTGTAGAGAACCTGGGTTTGGTAAGGAAAATATCCAAGCTCTGTAGCAGTCAAAACCATCACAGGCAGCTGTATTTCTAGTTTCTTTCTTGAAGGTGGCTTGGCATCTCTTAAACCATGTTGATATGAAATTAATAGCCCCTGCTGATTGTCTTCTGGCTACTGCTGTGCTTTCCCCAGCTGAAAAGTCAGGGCTTCTGGGCTCCTTGTGGGCTGTTGTGTCACTCTTGGGGAGAATGCAGGTGATGTGTTAAATGTTGGTATCAGCTGGGCTCAGATTTGTGTTGAACTGTTCAGGCAGTCACTCCTAGCTGTGTACTGGTTGACACCTTGTTAGCAATGTCTGTCTGACCAGGCAGTGGGAACCAAGCTGTTGTTAAATTGGAACTGGTAAAGCTTGTTCAGCCCAGTCTGCGGCTCTGCTGCAGCTGGAGTTTGAGGCTTCAATACAGAGGATGTCTGGACTGTTTGGACACTCTGCAGCTGTGACTCTGGTTAACTAATGGCAGTAACAGGCTATGCCTTTCCTCAGGATGAGGCCTTGCTTTTTCAGAGTAGCTGAAAAATTGGGGCAAATTCATGTATCTACTCAAAGGTTTAGCTAAAGCATGGCAAGGTGCAGTGTGACCATGGGACAAGTGGTATGTGCCAGACTGTTTGGTGTGCTTGGTCCTCTAAAAACAGCATAAAGGTTCAGTGATAATCTCATTTCAGTGACTGAAGATCTAAGCAGACATAAGCCCTTGAGATGCCAAATATGCTAGGGAACTTGCTACTTTTGAGAGGGAACTGGTTCAGTCTGACTGAGCTGGTCCTGAATCATATTTCTAGCTTCAGTTTCCTTGAAGAAATGCTGAACCCAGTGAGGGAGGAGGGAAGGAATAAAAATAGCTCTCTGTAGTACAGAGACATCCATGCAAGAGAACAGTGAGTAGATGTGCTGTTTCTGTGTCAAAAGTGCACTTAGCTGCATTTTGGGACATTTTTCCCGCATTTCAGGATGGAAGGTTCTTCCAGAACACAAGGGTAGCTCTTGCCTGGTCACTGTGGTGAGCATGTTGCCATGTGTGGTAGCCCCTAATGGAGACCTGGTCTGTCCACATCTGCATGTTCATGGTGGTGTTTTTGCTAAAGGTCCTGTGGTATAGTGGGAAAGTGGAAGCTGCTTATCAGCCACAGCACCCAGAACAGAGCTGCAGTGCTTCAGGTTCAAATACACCTTTTTGTGGGATACCTACTTACTCTTGTGCTGCCTGCTGGGACAGGGAGCAAAACTAGGCATCCATGGCTCTCTGAGTTTAGCTCTGCTCAATGCCTGCTGCCCTACCACTTTGTGCCTTGGTGCAGTGTTAAATATTCCTGGCAAAGGACACAAGGCCAGACGTGCTGTCCAGCATCCTCACTTCAGTGCTGAGCTGGTTTCTAGCAGAAGGTGCAGGTGGCAGGCTGATAGCTGTGGTAGCAGGGGAGTCCTGGTCAAGCATTCCAGCCTCTACAGACATGTTAGGATTGTGATTCAAACTGTTCAATAGCAAAACTAAAACAGCAAAGACTGCTCAGCAGCTTCAAAACTGGTACAGGTAGGGAGCCTTGTCTTCCATGAAGTGAGATTCCCCTAGGGCTGGATGCTTTCAGACTAAAACTGTCCATGAGCAACTTAGAATATTCCTTTTGCAGGGCCTGCTTCTGTTAAAGCATAGCTAATCTGAGGTCTGGTGAGCCATCAATGCAAGCTACTACTGTTCCTTGCTTGTACCAACCCAATTAATATTAAAATGCCTGCATTGTGACTTGACATGTGAACATCTCTAAGGAATTTGTAACCTTCCATTTCTGCTTTGAGTTAAAGCAGCTGTCTTAATATAGCAAGGGAAAGGACAGTTGTAATGTACTCTGAAGCAACAAGGGAAACCTAATTAGACTTGGCATAGGCTTTATTTGCTCTTATATCTGAGCTGTAGTGCTGTGAAGCTTCATAGGATGGGTTTTGACTCTTCCTTTCAGATCAGCTAAGCCAGTGACACTTGCAGGTTGGGTGTTAGGGATTTTCCCTTGCTCCTCCTGCAGGTGAGTGTTAAAGGTAATAACAGTATTGTGGGAGAGAGTGTGCTATACCAGCTTAATTTCCTGAGGGTCAGCATATCATTAATGGCTTGTTTCCTTAGAGGATAGGCATTAAAAATGGAGTGGAAGATCTCCTCTCCTATATTAAACACAGCTGTGTCATTTCTTTGGCACCAGTTAAGCCAGGAGGAGGAATGATGCTGATGATCAGCTCTTGGCTGATGTGGAGTGCCTGGTGGCTCCTGAGCAGGGCTGGCTGGGTGTGCTGCTGTGTTCTGAGCAGTCATGCAGATGACCTCGCTCGAAAAGATTTTATGTAGTGTGAAACAGAGCTGAGTCTTGGATCAAATCTCAACAAACAAGTTTTTCTTTGTGATACCTCTGAGAAAGGAAGTGTTTGTTCAGAAGTGCTCCTGGGACTGGACACGAGCCCCATGTGAGCTCTCACACTGCCATCTGAAGGGTGTGTGCCTCTACAGGGTGCTGCTCTGGGGTGATTGTGTCAAATACCATAAGGCAAGACAAGCTGCATTATACAGTACAAAATAGTCTCAGTGCTGAGTCAGTGGGACCTCAGCCTATCTCTGCTCAACTATTTTCTACACAACCTGAAGATGTGTTTCCTTGTTGTACTGGGCAAGGAATAATTCTGTAGTGTTGGTCTGTTTATTCCTGAGTTGGGAAGATTATTAAAGAAGGCTTAGCTCATCAACTGACTGGGCTTCAAGGCAGCATCAGTGAAGCCTGGTAGAACAAGAGTGTGAGACTGGGCAGTGTCCACTGCTGGTCCCTGGCAGGGCTGGAGTTCCTCACTGTCTCATGGCTCATGCCAGATATGAAGCAGCAGCAGCTCCTCCTGTGCTATGGCTCACATCCGTTGCATCACCTGGGATGGAAGCTGAGTGTCTCACCTGGCTGGTGTTGATGGGGCAGTGACAGCCCTTCACACTGCTGGGTAGCCTGTCAGCTATGACAAGAAGGCAGTGTCAGCTCTGACTCAGCCTGGCTTCCTATGTCTGCAGGTGGCTGCTCAGCTGAGTTACTTCTAAGGCAGTGAATCTTGACAGAGCAGTTTTCCCTCCCCTCATAGTGGGACTTCAGGCTATGTTGAACTTGGGAGATAAGCATCCAGTGTGATTTAGTGTTGCAATTTAGGGCTCTGCAAATCCCTCCCTAAGCATGAGAACTAATGCCAGCTTGTCCAAAGCTGCTTTGAATACCAGGAGGCAGTGAGCTGCAGCAGCAAGTGATATTGGAAACACTCTGAGGAAAATAGAAGCAGTTCCCAGAAGCATGCTGGGTTCTGGCACAGCCACTTCTGGGTGAGTTGTTTTCCTCTGTCCTGAGGAAATCAGGTGACTTGCACTGGGCTTGAACCTATGCAGATGTTTTTCATGACAGTTCAGCATACACAGCTGTCTTTAGGCTGTTTTAAAGCTCTGTTCACTTGCTTCTTGCTCCATCTGGGCTGCTTGTGCTGCAAAGTCCCTGACTTGGCTGGCAAAAAGTCACTTGTTATGTGCTTTGCAAACACAGGAGGCACAGGCTTGAAGGGGCTTCTCCCCATGGCTATAGGGGACACAAGCTATGGTGTGTGGATCTTGGCCAGAGCAGAAGCAGAGCTAAATGTTGGTGTTGTTGGCAACTTTCAGCTGGCTCTGTCTTGGTGAGCGTAGCTGGGCTGTCAGCTGGATCAGTGAACAATGCAGTCCACTGGAAAAAAAAGGTGTTGATGCTTGGAGAAGCTGTCCTCCACATGCTCTCTGGCATTAACACCCATCTGAGGGTGAGCCCTGTGGGTGACCTGTCACTGCTGCTCACTCCACAGCCCCTGGCTGTTACCTCCCCAGCACTGAGTCGTGTTTAGATGTATCTCAAGGATCTCGTGAGGTTATGCAGGGAAAAAGCCCAGAAGGGCCAAAGCCCAACTAGAACTTAATCTGCCTACTGCTGTAAAAGACAATAAAAAGTGTTTTTATACATTAGCAACAAAAGGAGAGCTAAGAGGAATCCCCATCCTTTATTGGATGTGGGGGAAACATAGTGGCAAAGGATGAGGACAAGGCCTGCCACATGACTTAGACACCCCCTCAAGACTCTGTGGCTGTGTAGGTGGGTACTGAGGGAGCTGGTGGAAGTGTTCCCTGAGCCCCTCTCAGTCCAGCAGTTGTGGCTTCCTGAGGAGGTCCCAGTGGACGGGAAATTAGCAAATGAAATGTCCATCTACAAGAAGAGTTCAGAAGGAGGAACTGCAGAGGGCCTGTTAGTCTGANAAACATAGTGGCAAAGGATGAGGACAAGGCCTGCCACATGACTTAGACACCCCCTCAAGACTCTGTGGCTGTGTGGGTGGGTACTGAGGGAGCTGGTGGAAGTGTTCCCTGAGCCCCTCTCAGTCCAGCAGTTGTGGCTTCCTGAGGAGGTCCCAGTGGACGGGAAATTAGCAAATGAAATGTCCATCTACAAGAAGAGTTCAGAAGGAGGACCTGCAGAGGGCCTGTTAGTCTGACCTTGGTGCCAGAGAAGGTTATGGAGCAGATATCTTGAATGCCCTCATGCAACACGTACAGGACAACTGGGGATCAGGGCCAGTGAGCATGGGTTTAGGAAAGGCAGGTGCTTTGTCTCCTATGACAAAGTACCCTGCTTAGTGTATTAGTGAAAGATTGGGGATGTGGTCTGGATTTTAGTACAGCCTTTGACACTGTTTCCCACAGCATTCTCCTGGAGAAATGGGCTTCTCATGGCTTGGACAAGTGCACTGTTTGCTGGGTGATGACTGGGCCCAGAGACTGGTGGGGAAGGGAGTTACATCCAGCTGGCAGCTGGTCACCAGTGCTGTTCCCCTTAGGTTGTTGTGTATCCCAGGAAGCACATAGGATCAAGCTGCTTGGAAGATATAAATCCCTGTTGTAGAAGCAAAGGCTTCCTTAGCTGTGAAAATCAGGAATAGCTCCTGAAGAGGAGAGTTGTGTGTTGTAATGAATGTGGTGTAGCAGGATGGGAATTTTAGGGTGAGCAAGTCCATATATAAGGGCCTAATGCCAAGGCCTGTTGTCAAGGATCTTTGAAGTGAAGTTGCATAGCTATAGCCATCTTGTGGCTCCTCTTGCTGTACTGAACCTGCAGGGCTCCTTCAGGAAAGCCAGAAGTCCTTGTGTTGTGGAGCAGATCAGTACCAAAACAGGGTCTGTGATCTGATTCAGCACATAAGTGTGGCTGGCCCACCCCCCTGAGAGGTGTGGAGAAGGGCCAGACTCCCAGTAGGAAGGGACTGCTCAGCCACTGGCAAGTCCTTGTACTTGCTCTCACCATGCTAAAGTATATCCAGAAGTGTATTCAGGCCTGCTGCAGCTGATGAACTTGTAGCTGCCTCACTGGTCTGAAGGAGACCTGGGAGCAAAGAAGTGTGAGCCCTGAAGTTCAGCTCTCTTGCTAATTGGATGGACCATTAGTGGTCAGTTTAGAGCCTCCTGCCTATGAAGTTTTTCAGTTGCAGGATGCAGCTGAACAAACAAGTCATCATCTAATGGAGTGGATGACCATCAGTAGGCTGAATGTTGAGCTTTGTCACTGTAACCTTATTACACCAAAGCTGAGGTAGCTGTAGTCTGCTTCCTGTACCTTCAGAGAAGCCAGAGTCTGGTTGCAGTTTGCTTTTTAATTCAGCTGCCCTGTGTGGCTGTTGCAGCTGCTTCAACCACAATATGTCCTTGGGATTTGGCTCTTTCACAGAGCACAGCTGCTAGAGAAAGCTACCACTTCTCTAAGCTCATGATGGAGGAAACACTTCTCTTTTTTTCTTTTTTGCTGGGAAACAACAGCACAAATAAGCTTGAGTGTGGTATTAGACACATGCCTGCTTACCCCTCACTTTGTGGCATGTATAAGAATAATTAGCCTGTGTTGGGAGCTGGTGTGATTTATTCCACTGCCTCAAGTCAAGGGAGATGGCCTGGGCTAGTATATCTACCAAATGGCCTGGAAATAGGATCCAGAAGGATCTTGGTGCAGCAAAGGACAAGTGCCAGGCTCGTCTACCTCTTGGTATTAAATTGCCACCACTGGTCTGACACGGCCCAGCCGGTGCAGTGGGCAGGCCCCTGGTCAGTGCTGAGTGTGGCCTTGAATTGGAGTCTGGTTTCAGGAGTGCTGGGCCCTGCCTGTCGCTGGCTCCTTGCTGGGAGTCAGGTTTCTCTGACTCCAAACTTGCTGCTTGCTTTCTTGAGGAATGACATACTAATGGTTTGTGGTGGGATTGTTCTTCCTTTCTAGTGTGAAAGATGACTTCTAGGAAGAAAGTGTTACTGAAAGTCATCATCCTTGGAGACTCTGGGTAAGTGGAAGAGCCTTTAAGCTGCTAATCTGTATCTGGCTAGAGCAGTGCTCTTGACTAGTAAGTGGATGCACTGTAAGAAATCAGCAATGCTGGGAGGAGAGATTTTACAGCCTGTAATAGCTGTGTTATCACCTCACAGGTCTAAGAACTCTTCACTGCCCTCTGTCTTGAATGTGTCCCTGCAGTTTAATATCGTGAGGTCCTGCCACAATATTAAATGGGGAAATTGTGGTGGGCAGACCACTGGAGTAGCAGAGTGGAATTGCCTTTTGCAAGGAGTTCATGTGTTGTTGGAATGAGTGTTTCACTTAAAAAAATAAAATAAAAAACCCAAAACCAATAGTTAGCATTCTTAGGTCACTTCCTAAAATTCTGTCTCTGTCAGAGGCATAGTCTGTACTGAGCCATCTGCTTTGCTTCTCTGGGCTAGCTGGAGCACACCCCTTGGAGTGAAGGGCTTTGCTCTGTGCTCTCAGCGAGGAGTCTGCTCTGCTGTCACAGGTTCCTTGCTGTGCAGGCTGTAACCTGATTCCCATGACATAAGGTTTATTTATACCGCTGCCCCCAGCAAGCTGTTGTTCAGGGACTGTTTCTTAGCCACACAGAGGGCATGTGAGCCTCTAAGCTTGTTCCCTGGGGAGGATCTCCACCTCTGGGTGCCTAGCAGATGTGTTTGTGAGCTGTTGCCATCTGAGATTGTCTGGTTTTCCACCTCCTCCTTCTGCAGAGGCTGAAGATTACTGTTTGTATTTCTTTGAAACACTTCATCTTCCTAAATTGCCTCCATGGTCATAATGTGATATCTGTTCCTTACCAAGGATCAGATTAGTGATGGAGAAGGGAGGTTTCTCAGGATGTAATCCTTTGTATCCTTGGGTAGCTAATGCTCTTACTCAGCTGGTGCCTCAGCATCTCTTGGTGTGCAAGCCCCTTCTTGCACACCAAGAGGTGGGTGCTTTTTCCTGGTTAAAAAGCCAGGAGGTCATGGGCAGTGAAGGACACTGGAATGTTCTCTTCAGGTTGGTTAACTCAAAGATTGTTGTAGAAACAGCCTACCAAGTCTTTTTTGTGTTCCTGTGCAGGGTGGGAAAGACATCGCTCATGAACCAGTATGTGAACAAGAAATTCAGTAACCAGTACAAGGCTACGATAGGCGCAGACTTCCTGACAAAAGAGGTGATGGTGGATGACAGGCTAGTGACAATGCAGGTAAGGAGGGACTCTGCTCCCTGCTGCAAGGGGTGCCATCACCACACTTGTGTGGAAGCACCTGCTCTGGTGTAGGGGGTCAGTGTACTGGGTGTGCATCTTGTTTGCACTCAACTTCTGCTAGACATAAGTGCTTCTGGACTTCTCTACAAATTTTTGCATGGGCTGAACAAGGGAATGCAACGATTAATCTAGGTTCAGCTAACAGCAGTGTTGCTAGGCCCTGTTTGAAAAACTGGATTTGGTACTGTCAGTAAGCTAGATCTTGTTAGAAAGATTCACTTCCCTTGTGTTAAAGAATTGGAAAGGGCTGGGAAAGGATTCCCTAGGTCAACCATTCCTGTTACCCTCAAGTCCTGTGGGTGTAGTGTTAACCTGCCAGCCTGCTTATGTCTCTGGTATCTGAGGCTTTTGTCTCTCCATGGTGAAGCTGACTGCAAGGCAGCAAAAGCTGCAGCCATCAGAGGAGTGTTTGGACTCTGCTGGTATCCAGGTGCATCCAAGCACTGCAGGCAGGTCACCTGCTGACCCTAATATCCAAGTGCTGCTTGCCCAGGACAAGGATATGTCCCTGGCTGAGGCTGAAAACAAAAAGGGTCAACTATCTTTAGAAGATGTTTCTGGCTCTTGATGCTTAGTGCCTACAGAAATCCCCAAGCCTTCAGGTGCTGCTATCTGCCTAGCTGGGGACTATACATGCCTGGTGGGGAGTTTTGGAATTATTGCCCTAATTGCAGACTGACTGTGTCAGAGTAGAGCTGGCTTATCTGCCCTGTCTTTTGCTCCAGATATGGGATACAGCAGGCCAAGAACGATTTCAGTCTCTGGGAGTTGCCTTCTACAGGGGAGCAGATTGCTGTGTGCTGGTATTTGATGTCACGGCTCCCAACACGTTCAAAACCCTAGACAGCTGGAGGGACGAATTCCTCATTCAGGCCAGTCCAAGGGATCCTGAGAACTTTCCTTTTGTTGTGCTGGGAAACAAGATTGACCTAGAAAACAGACAAGTGAGTACTGGGACTTACTAACCTCCCCTAAGAAATTGCTGGAGTGGGAGACCTTGTAGAAACTCGGGAGGGTTATCTCAGAAATGGGAGTGGGAGGTGCCTGAGAGTGGCTCAGATGTCTGTCACTAGAGAAGGGTTTCTCCTGCCTGGAGAGGTCTGACCCCTGTGCACAGCGTGCTCCTGCCCACTGGTGGAAGGATTGTAGCAGTTTCCTGGGGAGTTGCAAGGAAAGGAGCTGCTTCTCCTCCCCCAGATGTGCTGAGCAGTTCCTGTGGGAGCAAGCCAGTGATCTGTGGTCTCACTGCCCATGGGCATGGTCCTCCTTGCCCTGGGGCTGGGTCTGTCAGGTGATGGGAAGTGGTCTCCTGTGTTCTGTTTCAAGGCTGTGGCTGTGATGAGGTCAGAGCTGCTCAGGTTGGATATGAGGGATCTCTGACCTTGCCCTGAAAATAAAACCCCTCCCTGCATAGCAGAAGGTAGTGATGCTGCTCTCTGTCCACCCAGGTCACCACAAAACGGGCACAAGCCTGGTGCTACAGTAAAAACAACATCCCCTACTTTGAAACCAGTGCCAAGGAGGCCATTAATGTGGAACAAGCTTTCCAGACGATTGCACGAAATGCACTTAAACAGGTAGGGAGGGGGCCAGTGTGCAGCCCTGTGCCGGTGCTGTGGGCAGCCTGGGGCTCACCCCCAGCCCTCCCCAGCTCCTTGCATGCTGGGAGCTGCCTGCAGAGCCGTGGCATTAACTCCTCCTTCTCTCCACTAGGAAACCGAAGTGGAACTTTACAATGAATTCCCCGAACCCATCAAACTAGACAAGACTGACCGAGCGAAGGCTTCTGCGGAAAGCTGCAGCTGCTGAGGGGAGTGGGAGGGGTTGAGCACAGTCCTTCACAAACAAATATCACACTTAGGCCTTCAAACACACAGCCCCTCTTCTGTGTTTAAAATGAAATTACAAAAAAAAAAAAATTGCATCTCCAGCTGCCAAAATCCACCCATCTCTCATGAGCATCTGAGTCCTGCACTTCAGAGCTCGCGTCCCCACACCATCCACATCACACTTCATGGTAACAGACCTTTCTCTTAGTTTAAAATGGAAACTCTTATGTATGTTTGGAACTGAATCTAATTCCAGGTGTCCAATGGAGAGAAACTGTTTACAGGTAATCTGTGTAACAAGTTACATACATTTTTAACTGTCTCGTGTTTTCCCCTGTGAAGGCTGCAACTGGAAAGGCTGATTACCCATAGTTCATTGCAAGCTCAGCACTCAGTCCGACTAGGTTGAGTTTTGTATGTATCTCTGTTAATGCTTGTTACTTTTAACTAATCAGATCTTTTTACAGTATCCATGTATTATGTAATGCTTCTTTAGGAAAAATCTTATAGTACATGTTAATATATGCAACCAATTAAAAATGTATAAATTAGTGTAAAATTCCTGAATTACATGTTCAAGTACTGAAACACAGGTTGTGTAGAAAGTGAGGAGGACACTTGTGACCTGCAGCGTGCTAGCAACACAGAGTCCAGATAGAGGCAGTATTCTGTACAGTAGAGATGAACTATGTAAGCCTTCTTGTTTTGAGGCCAAAAAGGCTTCATCTTCTGGAAAAATCTGTCTGGCTTCCTTGTATCTAAATTCTAAGATTTGCATAACAGCATTGATATGCACACTGGATTATTGGATTTAAAATTAAATACAGCTATGAAATGACCTCATTTGTTCACCTCCCCTACTGCTTAACTCCTGACATCCTGGAGCGAGCATGAGGAGCCAGAGCTGAGGTGTCCCTGTGGCTCTTTGTGCTGTGGAAGGAGCTCCTCTCCCACTTGGGGTGTGGTAGCTGTTTCTTGATGAGTGGCCTGGACTACGAATCTTCCCTTTCTTACTGACTGCTAATCTGGATTTTTGGTATGGAAAAACTTGGCAATCTAGTCCCTTTCCTCTCTTCCTCTCTTCCTTTCTTCCTGGTATTTGTTCTTGCGTTTGTAGCTTGCTTAAATGGAGCCCTTCTACCTGTTTTCCAGAGGTCTACATTCTAGTACGTAGGCTGAGCTCTTATGTAAAGAAACAAACATGATGCCAATAAACTTAACAAGAACAAACCTTCTTGTTTACTCCTGTTTCTGACTCTTTTTTTCCTCCACTAACATGCTTTCTTTCCTCTGTCTAGTCACCATTCCAGCAAGCCAGTGTCTGCTAACTGAAGGACATTTGTGCTTCTTTCTCACTATCAAGTTTGTGCCTTCCAGCTTGGTTTTTGAGAGTGGGGTGAGCCAGCCCTGCTTGCTTGGCTGGGGCACTG
>VYXF01008053.1:56194-73877 GCA_013397295.1 Polioptila caerulea | reverse complement strand
CCCCCACCACCATGGGAGAGTTCTGTTACCTGATGTAGCAAATGTGCAACAAAAAGAAGAGGGGGAATGACTCAGACAAGGGCAGAGGGAGAAAGCAGCTGGCTGCACTTACTACACAGCCCTGTCAGCCTGCTTGCTTCTCTGGAGACTTGCAAAGGAAAGGGATGTCCTGCGGGAGACACAGGTCTTCAGAAGAAAAAGGAAAAGGCCTCAGAGAGTATTTCAAACCCCAAGGGGCTGTTCAAGGGAGCACAGAAATGACTACAGGACAAGGACACCCGATAAGGCATCAAAAGAACTGAGTTTTTACAGGCTTGTGAGTAAAATAGAAGGACTTCAACACAGGATGAAAGAGAAGAGGGTTTACCCTACCAGCCTGCTCACCAACCTCATGTCTTCTGCTGTTTTCATTTTTTTTACTGGTCTCAAGAAGAACAGTGAGAGTTCATAACTGAACTATGGCCAGTCTGCTTGGAAGGGTTAAGAGCAAGAGGAAAGCAAGATATTCTCTTGCCGCCACAATCCAGCCTGGTCTCTACTGCTCACAGAACACTCAGGTTTTTTGAAACCTGAACAAACTTATTATCACAATAACTGCAGCTCTGTATTTAACAGCTGTGGTGTAAAGCTTGTGAAGGGTTTTGCCCCATTAGCCTTTCTGTGACAGAGCCAGACTGGGCCCCTGGACTCTGCCTGCTAGAAGGAAAATAAGAGCTCTGCTGTGCTCACACACTCTTCCTTACCTTCAAGGGTTTTAATAGCAGATAAAGTAAAGGTTTCTTCCTTTTCAAACTCATCACCCACTTCATCCCAGGCTGCTCCAAAGTTTGGCTTCAGAACTCGCTGAATGTGATCAGCCACTGTGACCTCCAGGTCTTCAAGCTGGTGGTAGGAGAGGTTCAAGTGAAAACATGGTTGTTCTTAACCCTATTATCCTGAGGGAACTTTAGACTGGATTCCCTGAGATCAGGTGAATGCAGGAGACTGCCTCCACTTCTGGTTTGTTACTGAGCAACTGCTAGGCCTGAGAAAGGCACAGTGATGCCATTTCCAGGGCTTACAAGCCAGGTTCCTGCTCTGAGCACAATCCTTGGCCTGACAGAGATCAAAGCACTGGACAAATGGCCAAAACAGAGGGAAAAACAAAAGCTTAGAAATAGCTGTTTGAGCATTTGCTTCCCTGAAATGCATGTAAGCTTTGTTTTGCCTTTCTGGCTTATCATTTTGTAGGCTGGTAAAGTGAGACACTGTCAGACATGTGCCATCACCTAACACTGGCACCAGGGGAGCTGAGCAGCTGCTGTGACTGCACCTGTGCAAGGCAGAACCAGGCTTGTCCCTCCAGAGTGTGTAATGAAGGACAGGCAGTGCCCTGCAGGACACCAGCCTGCATTAATTCCAACAATTGCTGCAGGAAAGAATCTCCTCCTGATTCCAGTTGAAACACATGGAAGGGTTTGTTTAAGTATCACTCAATTGCCTTGGTGACTGGTAGGAAGCTGAAAGAAGTGTTAACCTTGTATGCTCCATTGTGAAAAACTCTCCCCACTCCTGGGAAGACAGTGACTCACTGCACAGCAGTGCCTCTAATCAGATTCAAGGCAGTGACAGGCAATGAACAGAAAACAGTCTCTGGAGCTAACAGGCCAAGCTGAGGCTGTGAACAACATCCCTCCCTCTCCAAGGAAGGGAGGTGCTTCTGCAGCGCCACTGCTTTCAGCAGTGTCAGTGCTGGGGAGGGAAGAGCTCCACCTTCCCCAGAATAAGAACAAGGATGGCAACTTTCCTGTGCCAGGCAAGCCTCTGGACAATTAACTGTGCCACCACAGGAGCAACTTGTGGAGAGCAAAAGATGACTGATAGCCCTCTGTCTCCACAAGGCTGAGTCTGTCATTGCTGGAGCCCATAGGGCACAGTCAGCCAAACCTGAAGGATGCACCATTGCCTCCCAAAACATACACAGCCTGCACAGTCAGGTGTCCATCTATAATGCAATAGGAGAATACTCCAAATGAGATAAAGCAAGCTGTGCCAACTCCCATCTGTATCAGAGACAGCAAGAGCTCTCTCTACATGACACTGCCCACTTCAGTGTTGGTGGTCACATCATTGCTTGCAGGGATCCAATCCAAGTTCAGATCACAAATCCCCACAAAAAAATGACAGCAGTTTCCATGATCAGGTACATGCTCAGCTTCTTACCACATACTCATCCTCATAACCCTCGTCATCCGTCTCCCCCGTGTTGGGATCACAGTCCTTGACAGTGAACTTCATCATGCAGCTGAACGTGCAAGCCACTGGAGACAAGAGAGCAAAGGCAAAGCTCACATTACTACCATATCCACACTCCCCTGAGATAGAATGGGGCTGGGAGGTTTGGGGTAGCCAGGCTCTCCCCATCACTGTCAGCAGCACAGGCTTAGCCACTGACCTAGAGAGAGCTCAACAACAACAGTTTCTGTCTCTCAAGGACAAGCTATTTATTTGTTATATTAAGCAAACAGTGATAAAGACAGGCTCATGATGGTTGTACAAGACCATAATCCTCAGATCAAGTGCTATTAGTAATGAACCTCACATCGTGTTGGGAATACTAACAAAACATGTCTCATCAGCACCTTGTGAAGAGGCAAGATCCACATTCAGGGCTCAGTTCATGCACCTCTAAAATGAAAGCCCCTTGCACTGCAATGCTGCAGCTCATTAATACCACTCAGCTGGGAGGGGAAGCAATGACTCATGCCTAGAAGATGGGTTCTGCTGAGTGAACAGCAGCAACACGACAGGAGAGCAGTTCCAGAGCACAAACCAGGCAGACCAAAGCACAGGTGAAGCCTGATTCATGTTCTGGATAGCGGCAAACAGGGAGGGGGATGTTCAATTCAAACAGACATCCCATAAATTCTAGTGGTTTTGTCTGAAATACCTCTTTGCTACTCAGAGCATCTGGGCACTCTCAGCACTTTACAAGCATCAGCCTCCCCATGTCGAACACAAAGGAAGGCCAAAGGACGTGCAAGGGTGCAAAAAAGATAAGTCATCTGCCAGCTCTCACAGCCCAACTTGGCAGTACTGCAGCACAAGGGAATGAGGAGGAGAAGGAAGGCTTGACAGCCCCCAAAACAGCAAAGACAAGTCATGCTCAGCATCACTCAGGGCTGCACCCGTACACAGGCTATAAATATCTGGCTGGGATGTAAGGTAGAATGTGCGGGGATAAGCAATACAGGAAAAAAGAGTGCAGACTGTTTACCTGCTGTTGGATCCTCTTCAGACAGTGCCACCAGGGTGTAGCAGGTACCTGGCTGGTTGTACACCAGGGTTTTGGCAGGTACATAGCCAATGACCTCATACCCCTCTGTTGGCTCCATCTGCACTGTGACATTCTCCAGGATCTGATCGTTCAGCGTGTTCGTGCAGTCAAACTAAACAGGAAAGGGGAAAGCAGCAACAGCTTGAAGCTGCTCACTACTCACTGAAGAGCAGACTTAGCTTAGGCACAGTGGGAGCCTGCTGTCAGCCTGTGAACCCCCAGCTCTCTGTGTTTCCATGGTGCACCTTGCTATAAGCTGGCTCATTACACAGCAACTTGACTAAAGAGTGCTCATTTAAATGCTTTAGGGGAGGAACTAAAACCCTGCTCGGGAGTCCACTCCTCCAGCAAACTTTTTTTTTTTAAGGAAACAAGACTTAAAACAAACTAGTACACACCTACCCTCTGCTATTCAGGCAGGATCACAAATTCAGTGAGGGCAGGGATGTGTCAGATTTTGCCTGTTTCAGTCCCATCAGTTAGTATGGAACTTTTTCCTCCAATTCCCAGTTATTCCTGGGTTAATTCTTTGCTGTACGGAAATGCAAGTACTGCGTTGCCTACACCATCCCCCTTGAAGCTACAGGGACACAGTGCCTTCACAGCAGATGGAAAGATGACCTCCAGCAAACCTTGAACAAGGTACAGCTTGAGCAAGTTTCAGCAAGCTTGATGTTTTCAGCAAGTCTAAACTTGCTTATTAGACTTCATTCCAGCTGCAATGCCAAATCTCTTAAGCTCATACAATTGCATCTGGTGGATGGACAACAGAAACAAAGGTCAACCCCTGTGAGGGCTGTGTAAGCAGTTCTGAGCTTTGAGGAAGGAGCTTGACTAAGGACTAAACACTGCTGCTCACAAGCTAGCAAAGGACTCGCTGTGCCTTGGACTCCCTGAAGCCCAGGCAAGGGGACTGGCACATCAATCCTAACATCTCACGTGTAACAGCAGGGTGGTACAGCCAAAGCTAGGATGTACAGAAGGAAGCACTTGTGCTACAGGCTAAAACAAAACATAGCAGATGAAGAGCTCTCCTCCACTGGATCCCTTTCTTGGGTACCCTTTTCAGCTTCTCAGATGTAGTAGGCTTCACTCTTTCATGCCCAAACCATGTGCTTGGGGACTCTGAAGAAAGAACACAGATTCCCTCGCCAACTCCTCAGTGAGAACAGCCCCACCTAGTGCTTGTTGGATTTGACTGTACCTGTAAGCATTGCTCAGACACACACCCCCACCCTTATATATAATTTTCTTTGAGGTTCTGCTGCCATGGATAAGAAACTAAGGACTACCATTGCAGTGTCATGCTTTGAACACAGACTGTGGGTGCTGCATCTCTCAAAGTATTCAAGGCCAGGTTGGATGGAGTTCTGAGAAGCTTGTGAAAGGTGTCCCTGTCCATGGCAGGGGGGTTGAAACCAGATTATCTTTAAAGTCACTTCCAACTCAGGCCATTCTATGATCCTATGATATCCCTGAGAGATGTCTTCACAATGAAGTTTGTAGCCAATCAGGAGCTTATCTTCTAGAAGTGTTCAGCCCCACACCCCATAGCTACCCACCTGGAACACCATGTGGTTGACAAAGGTATGCTTGGTGCAACGAACCACATACTCTGTCTCCAGCTCTGTCAGGGCCACAGGCTCTGGGGAAGACTTGAAGAGTGGGCCCAGTCCCCTAAACTCTGGGATGGCCCCCAGTTGCTCTGAAATAGAGGACACAAGTTACTGCCTTCCTCAAGACATAGGGAGGTGTTAGCAGTTTCAAACCCCTTGTTTCAGCTGCCAGAAGGTGCTATAGCAAGGAGCTATCCAACAAATACTCATAAACATTCCCTAGAGACTTCCAAAATGAAAAAGAGTCATCCTTTGCTCATGACTACTGCAAGACAGAAAAAAGAGGACTGCAGGCACTCCCACCATACAGGAATGAACAGCTGACCTTAAGTTGGGAGCCCATGTCACTCCCTGCAAGACGGTAAGAAGAAGCCAGAGGGGCTAAGGCAGGTTCAGCAAGAGGTGGCTACAGAGTTCTCACACATGGACAGAGGAGAGGCCTTGCATCAATTTACCTTGGAATATTTCTTGCCGTGTTGCTGCCACTTTCTCTGGCTGCTTCACTACAGCAACAGGGGCATTTTCTGCAAATGGAAAAGAAAACAATCAAACAAAAACAAATCCCAAAAGATTTGAAGGTGAAGAGTAAGAAATTACTAAATCAGAAAACAGATGAATGTCTGGAGAGGGATTTGACTAAGGAAAGCAAGGGAGCTCATTTCTCATTTGATATAGACTAGACACCCATTTTTGGCTTCCTAAGCAGCTTTAGAACTGCAGCAGCTCCAGTGAGGATTGCCAGCTACTACTATTATTAGTAGTTGGACTAAACTGAAACATTAATGTGGGAGCAACCAGATTTGTAGGCCTTAGTCTCTCCAGGAGATGCAATCCCACAAAATTCAAATAGGATGGAGCTCAGCAATTCCCAGCAAGCCCAATGCAGGGAATCACTCGCATTCAGGGGAGGTGATTGCTCACCTGCTCTTTGCTCGATGATAGGAGCTGTTGCCAAAGGAACAGATTTCAAGTCAAAGGGTTTCTCAGAGGGCTCCAGGGTGTACTGATGCAGAGCCCTCTCCAGGCCAGGGATGGACACCGTCAACCCTGGGGACAGAAGGGACAGGTCAGTGAAACCACAACAATGTCTTTAGTTTAACTCTCATTAAATCAGGAAAGACGTGCAGACTTGTTTTAAGGCTTTCCTGCAGTACCATTCAGGATGTAGCCAGCATTGAGGGCCTTCTGCTTCTGCTCCAGAACATTCAGGTAGAAGGTGGCTCGGTCTCTCACTTCGTTGTCATCATCCATCACACACCTGAAAGTTGAAAACTTTCTTCAGAATCCACATGACTAAGACACATCACAGGGCCACAAGAAACATGCCATAGGGGAGATCCAGCAATCTGCTAGTAATTTTATTAGAAAAGCAATAATCTGCCACACATGGCTTCTGTCCATTTTGTGGTGCTTAATGCAGTGGTGATCCTATCACAGGATCACAGGTACACCCTGCACCTTCTCAGACCCACAGGTAGAAGAGACTAGACAAACTCTCAAGCAAACAGGGTTTTTCACCCAGGATGTTGAAAAACTCTGAGGCACAACTGACCTTCTCAGTAACACCAAGATACTGGGCAACATCTCCTCATTCTGAGCTCCAAACTTGGCCAGGGCACTTACAGCACCTATAGCAAAAGTCACGAAAAAAGAATTAGAAAGCAAAGGAATCAGCTGAAGTTTCCACCATTTCTTGGCCTTGATGAAATGCCATGTCAGAGATGCTACACTAGTGAACTGTGTACACCTGTAAAACTGTGGCTGGAAAGAAGCAGAGGTGAAGTGCCTGCGAACCTTTGTCTAGTTTCAGAACCAGTGCATATTCTTTCCCACTTCTCAGCTACAGGCTGCCTCTTCCATCAATACTACTGCAGGATCTTTGATGCATAAAACTATCTGCTCAGGCCTAGAGCAAATCACAGCTCTCAAAAGCAGAGGCATTCACACACTATGGTTCCCTGAAGATCTGTCCAAGGGCAGAGAGCTTTCCAGGTCTGTCACTTACCGGCCCGGACCTCTTCGTGCTCCAGAACAACCCTGTTATAGATGAAGCGAATATATTTGGAGGGGTTGTTGGTTTTGGGCCCTTCCTGCCCCAAGAGGTGGAGGATACGAGTGGCCAGCACAGTGAACTCGCAGTCCTCAATGAATTCACAGAGGTGAGACAGGCCTGTCTCTTTGCTCTCTGAGTTCTCCTCAATAATGCTGATGATGCAGTCCACAATGGCTCTCTTGTATTCGAAGCCACCCTGAGGAGCAAAAGGGAACTGCTCAGCTGGAAATCTCAAAGTATTTTAGAGACTTTGAGCTAGCCAGACAGGAGAAGCATTCCTTTGAAAGGTCACTCACACTCAGCGCTTTTTAATGTGTGTTTGAAAGGAGGAGGGCAGTAATTCTGCCCTCACTTTTGACCTTCTTTACACCCAGAGGGCCAGCTAATATTCAAGCTCTCTTGCCAGCTCCCTTCAGAATGGCTGCACTGGAGAAAAAAACCCAAATCCTTACCCAAGAGTAAAAGGCTTCATCTGGCTGAAGGGTTTTTATCTCCATCAAAATCCTCTGCTGCTAGAATTAGTGCTTAAAAACAGCCATATGGGAGGAGAAAAAACCCGACCCTCTCGCCTTTAGCACTAAATGTCTGAGGATGAATCACAAGAGAAATGCATGAAGGATCATATCTGCCACAGCAGGATGCAGCAAATAGCTCCATTAGTGTGGGATGATAGGCAATCAATACCTCCCCAGGTACAGCCACAACCTGACAGGCCAGTAATGCTTGGTTATCTTCAGACATTATTTACCAATGTCCTCAATACACACCAAGGGATTAAACTGCACATTACCCTCTGCCAATTACATGAACAGTGCTGGGAATTTGGACCTTTCTGGAGCTACTTCGGATTAAAAAAGCTTTAAAACAGAATGGTTTCAAGTACAAAACCACATTTAAAATGATACCATCCACCCACAGAAAATCTGGGAAAGGAGAATGGTCCATTTTTCACAGGAGCAAAATGAGATGCTCTGGTTTGTTCCCAACTGAGAGGCTGCAATTGGCAGGACGTGATGTCAGAGCAAGCAGTGGTGCCAGCTGTGCTGCAGGCATGTTTGTTCATTTAGAAATAGCCTCAGCAAACCTCTGTAAAGCTCTCTTTCTGCAATTTTGGTCTGACTGAATGCAGAGAATGGTTATAGGTACTCGTGATCCCTTCACTGCCACAGCATAGACACCAGAACAAAAGTGGTCCCGTGTCATCAATAAATAGGTTGTTATCAAATCTTTGTGCACAAGACAAAACTTCTTGGAATTTGCTGTCAAAGTATAAAAGAAAGCTGGTTCAAATGTGAAACACACATGGACTGCCAACAGATCTGCTGTTGCTTGCATTTGCTTTGAGAGTTAATAAAGCCCCATAAAAAAAAAAAAATCACTGAATGAAAACCACACTAAAAATATGCCTGGCAGTATGCTTATAACTATTGTGCACAGCTGGGCATTTCTGCAGTTAGACTGCAAGCCTTTTAGAGAGAGGCTTTCGCTGCACAGCCTTATCAGTAAAAGCTTGACACTCATAGGGAGTACTGTTCATGCACACAAGCAAGGCAGACATAGCTGTCCTGCAAACCTACCTCCTCCCGAAGCATGGTGAAGAGGAAGTTCATGAGGACGGCGTGTTTGCGAGGGTACTTCTGACACAGAGCATTGATGGCCTGCACCACTACCACCTGCAGGAAAAGGGGGCAAGTAAAAAACAATTCTGTTTCATCATGCCAGAAAAAATAGCTTAATTGTATCTGTTTCATCATGCAGAAAAAAATAGCTTAATTGTGTCAATTCTGTGCTGGCCTCCCTACCCTGGAAATCATGGTTTTGTCTTTATTTGTTCAACAAATGCAGTTCCAGGAGGTACAATCCTAAGAATTGGAGGAGATAGATCTTTATGCACTGGCCAGCCCCTAAAGAAAGCTCACACCCACTGGAAGGAAGAAGGAGATTTGATGCTCACAAGGCATCTCCTCAGAAGAGAGCATGTGACTTTGGAGATGCAGGACTGAGGCACAGCTCAGACAGACAGCCTTAAATACTTTCTCCTCCCTGCAAATATTCTGCTGCTTCTGGAAGCAGCTCCATGTATATTTAGAGCACACACACAAACACGGACAAAGACCATGAGGTTTCTTCAGGAATCTGGCTGTCCCTCCTCCTCTCACTTCCTTACTTTGAACTCATCTGAGATTTCTGACATGAAAGAGGAGATCTGCTTCATGAGCCGGTCAATGCTGCTCTCACTGCCAGTTTTCAGCAGCGTGGTGATGGCCAGGGTGGCTATGCTGCGGTTGGAGTCTGTCACAAGGTTCTCCAGGTCCAGGTTACAGGCAGTCACAGCAGATGGGTGCTTCATGGCCACCTGCAGCAGCAAAGGAAGAATGAAAATCCCTCAAAAAATACAAAAGGCCCAGCTGGCAAAACCCAGCAAAATTCCCTCCTTCCCATAGAAATAAGTGGTATAGACTGCTTATATAGACTGCTATAGAGGGACATCTCAGACAAACAGCTGATCTGGAGTTAAGGTAATAAGCTCTTGTTTCCTGCAAATTACACCACTTGCTGGAAGAGAAGCAGCAGTAATAAACAATGTTTTGTTATTTTTAACTCTCTGATTTTCCTATATATAGTAAGAAAAGAAAGCTATCAACTTCCAACAAAAATTCAGCCAGACTAGCTGTGCCAAACAGCTCAGTGGGCGGAAGCACAGCAGTTACCAGACATTGCCATTCTCACTTTTTCTTTTATAGAGTTTACAAGGAGAAGGGAAAAGCTGGAGTAAAGACTACCACAGAGCAGGCAAGAAGCATCATCAGGGTTTGATCCCTGTTTTACAAGGAGCTTCCTCACCATGGGAAGCTCAGAAGGGAAAGCAGTAACACTAAGACCAATGACATTCTAAGAGACCAGTGAAAATTATCAGGGTTTCTTTTCCTTCTGTAGAATGTTCTTTGAGGTTTTATTCCAGACAGAAAGCAAGGAAATGTAAGGCTGTAGCACAAGAAAGAGGTTATTCACACAAAATCATCACATAATCTGACTGCCCTCTTCTTCTGAAGTCTGCACCTCCCTGCACATGAGACACTATTGGAGCTCCCAAGAGACTGACTCCTACCTTGTTGAGGGTACGGACAGCTGCGTATCTTAGTGCTGCTTTTGGGGAGCTGCAGAACAGCTGCAGAACTGCAAGGTGGGAAAACCAACAAAGGCAGATGTTTAGGCACTCTGTTATTGAGAAGCATTTCATACCTAAAGCGAGAGCTTCAGTGAAGAGGCAGTTGCAAGCATAAGGTAACTAGAAAAATGCTTAATAAGCAATTAACAATCCTCCCTTCTTCTTGTCCCCTTTGCCTTTGTCACAACCCTGCTGACAACTAACTCTTACCTATCTCCCTCTTCTTCCACAGTGCTGTGATCCTCTGCTTCTTGTGAAAGCCAAATTCATCACCTTGTCATCTTTCCTATTAAGTTAATTTGAATTGCTGTTCTCCATTTCATGCAAACCCTGCTCCTTTCCCAGAACTGACCCATGAAATAACCCACACTTGAACACACCAGGAAATACCTTTACAAGAACAAAGCTATTCACACACACCACAGGCTCTCAGCAGCAGCATAAAGCTACAAAGGATAGAGCAGCATAACAAGCCTGAAATTACAGAAGGCCCTTGTTTCTTGGGGCAATGAGCAGGGGTCACCACTGGAGGCTCATCATTCCCCTGCAATGGCCACGAGCACCACACTTGCCTGAGAC
Source organism: Polioptila caerulea (assembly GCA_013397295.1). Lineage (NCBI taxonomy): Eukaryota > Metazoa > Chordata > Aves > Passeriformes > Certhiidae > Polioptila > Polioptila caerulea. The sequence continues at coordinate 63,144 of VYXF01008053.1, read as the reverse complement.
AGCTGGAGCCAGCTCCTTGGCAGTGCAGTTGGGCAGGTTAACAATGGCAGATGCAGCTTCATACACCACCATCTCATGCTTGTTTCTTAGGCAGCTCTCAATGAAATCAAACAGAGGGCTATCGCGGCTAAGGGACAAAAAAAACCCACAAGATTGAATTAAAGCAAAGGTACTAACAGAAATGAAGAATTCAGCAGCAGAAATGGGCAGGTCTCACGGCCCATGGAAAGGTAAAAGCAGCTAAAAACCCACTTTGTCCCCAGATTTTGCAGTGGTCACTATACTGTACATCCAGCATGCTTCAAAGTCAAGCTGCCTTCTGAGCAGACCCTCTGCCTTACAGGCTAAAGGTAATCTCCCTCAACTCTCACACAGTAAGAAATGACTGCACACACCACAACTCTTACCCACCAGGAACCACACTGCATACGTATTGGATAAACAATTACAGAAGACAAGAGGAAATGAAGTAGAACAAAGAACAGCTATGCAAAACAGTCCAGAGAAACAAGATAATATTTGATGTGCAAGCAAGACTCATGGAAGTCATCTTAAAACAGACCATGAAGACATCCTATATTTTCTCAGCTTTTATCCAACAATAAGAGGGTAGGAGCTGCATGCTGCTCTTCAAAGACAGAAATAACGAAGTGGCAAGTGAGCCTGCAAGAGGAGATGGAAGCAGGACCAGGAAATTCTTTCAGCAGGGCAAAGGAGCCTGCTCACCTGCCAGCCTCCTCCTCTAGCAGCTTGCTGGCTATTCGGATCATCATGCAGTAGGCAAATGGGGACTTGAGGCCGTGGCGTGTGAACTTGCTGAGCATCTTGTTGACTGCCAGGCGGTCGTTCTTCCGCACATGGTACAGCAGGCCCAGAGCATGATACTGTGCAGGGAAAGAGAACGGCACGAACTCACGGTGGGTGCTTTCCCCTTTTGTCCCCTCTGTCACCCAGAGGTGCCTGGCTGAGCTCCAGCAATTTGCTCTGTGCCCAGCTGCTCCTGGCTATTCCCCTGGTGGAAGTGGGTGTCCTACCTGCACCATGATATTGTCACTGGAAGCTGCCTCCTGAGCCTCATTCACCCAGCGCTTTACCACATCATAACTGGTCTTCAGCAAGTGCTGGAAGGAGATGAAGCCACAACAACCCATGAGATAAATATGGAGGAAGCTTTGGGAATTTCAGCTTATATTAAGATGGAATGAGCCTTCCCCATGAGTGTGCTGGCAGCAGCAACTTATAGAAGAACAAGGGATCAGCGTGCAGAGACCTGGCTGTGACAGCTTCAGTCTCAGGAGGTTGATGATCTCTAGCAAAGTCAGTGCCAGTCCCTCAGTTCACAAACATAGGAATAGCAACAAAATCCTGAAACTCCCAAGATGTCCTGTCCCACCACAGATGACTGCTCCCCTGCTTGACTATCCATCAGGCCCATGCTGCAGGGAGTACATACCAAGGAAGACACGAGAGCAGAGCTGGACACACTTGGCACTTTGTCAACAATCGCCTGCTTCATATAGCGCTCAATGGCCTGCAGCATGGTACTCTGCAGGGAGAGGGAAACAACAGCTGATATGGGAAAGCTGTTCGGAGTGTGAAAGGGGATGTAAAGGCATGAAAAGCAGAGTGGGAAGTGGGATGGGGTGAAGGGCATAGAGCTGCTCCACGGGAAAAGCAGCACTTACATCAGTGATCTGACAGAGTGCTCTCACAGCGGGGCCTCGGTAATTGTCATCCTTCCCAGTCATGTCTTTGGTTAAGCTGGGAAAAGAGGAAGCTCTCAGTACGGCACTCCTGAGCCAGCAGCTCTCAAGTGCACACACAGTGCACACAGAGCAGCAGGCAGCCAGCATCATGGCTGAATGCCAAGGAGGCAGCTGCAGGTCTCAGGCAAATCCCACTGGGGTGGGAAGGCAGGAGGAAAAGATCAGTACTCAGGTCCCAAGCCCAACAACAAGTTGCATGGGCTCCTGTTCACCAAGTGAGGCTGGAACACACACATATAGCCCTGAGGCATTTGTCCTTCCTACTGAACACTCATTCCTGCCCTTTTCCCAGGGTCCTGGTCAGTGTGAGACCATCTGTGAAGGTCTCATCATCCTATCACAGCACTTGAGACTGCCTTCACCTCAGCCCTTTACAGACCTTGTACCGTCAGGCTCCTGACTCCCTGACAGGGCATTTCACTGGGATGATTAGCAATTCAGGAATGACTCACAGAGGGAATTTTGTTCCCTGGTGAAGTTGTATTCTGTGCTGCTACACAAGAAGTAAATCCTTGTCTACCTGTTGAAAGCCTTGGGATTTATGCCAGAATTCTTCAAAACATTTCAAGGCATTCAAACAGGAGATAATGAAAAAGCCTTTGCAAAAGGGGAAAAAACAGCAGTGCTACTCTCTCATGGAACCAAGAGACACTCCAAACATCCATGGGCATGGGATCTGGGGACACAGCAAATTCTGCATACATCACTATGAGTTCAATGTCTGTATTTTATTGGTCATCTATAAAGGAAAACTTTTTCCTCACAAAGGGCATTCCCTATCATCACCCTGCTTAGAGACTACAATTATCTTCAAGAAGCTGGACAGACATTACTGAAGGGCATGTCAATATTACAGCAAGAAAAGCAAGGTGACTGACCTGCTAGTAACAATGATCACATCTTCTGCAATAGAAGACATCTCTTTGATAGTGAGGTAACACATCCTGCGAAGAGTTGGCTGGCAAGGAAATAAGCAAGAACAACATCAGCTGAGATGATCCCAGATAGGAAGGGATCTCAGTCTGCCCTGCTTACATAATTTTATTGTGAAGATCACAAGAACCTGATACCTTCAGAGCACCTCACTCTATGAGTGTAAAAAATGTACAAAATCCAGATTTATTAACAAAACGCCTCCTCCTCTTTTAAATCCCTCAGTCTTAGGGTGAGGCCATAGAGATACCAGATTTAGCTGGATCTACAGTTTCATCTTCCACTTGTCATTCACATGAACAAGGAGAAAGTCTTGAAACTATTTGCTGGTTTGGTGGTTGAAAGCCTTATGTTGCTTCAAAAGCAAAGAAGCAAACAATTTATATTCCTGAGTTTGGGGATTTCTACACTGGTCTCATGATTTTAATGCCTTGCAGTTTGCAGGACAACTAATGACAGCGCTACTGCTGTGGGTAGGCACTAACTCCCAGCCTCCTCCAAACACAAAAGTGTTGACTCTCAGCAGGATATTTCAATGCTGGGCACAAGACACAGTGAAATCCACCTGCCTACCAGAATCTCATGGGTTAAATGGCAATTTAGAGAGAGGAATCTCTGCCTCAAGAGCAGTGCATACTTCAGTTAACATGCTACAAGATCTGGGAAGGGCTAGGAAGCTGATCACCATTTCTAAACTTTCACCCTACTCTTCCCACTCAGATCAGGTAGCTTCAGACAGGATAGAAAGGCTGACTGTATAAAAATGTGTATCTCAAGGGATGTGTCCCACCAGGTAAATACTGAAAACCAAAGGCAGACTTACATCATTGGACTGAAACAGCTTGGTCATAGCAAAGAAGGATTCGGTAGCCTCTGTGACACCAAGGTGCTCCCCCTGGTTGTTTGGAAAGAAGAAAGGAAATCCCAGTTATCACAACCAGCTTTGGGCCTGATGCACACGCCTGTATAGATGTATATTTTCTCTCTCTTACCTGGTTTATGAGATACAGGATCTTGGTGAGGATATGAGCACATTTTCGTGGGTTTATGGGAGTCTCATTAAACACTCGAGCCTGGAAACAAAGCACAGACAAGAACTGACACTGACATCCCCTTGCAAACATTGTCCTGCCTTCCCAACAACACATTGTGAGTGAGCTGTGGCAAGATACTTCATGACTCTGGATCAGATTTCCCTTTAATTCCTGTTAAACATGGACCCCTTTAAACAGCTGGTTTTATAGTCAGGGATTACAAATCCAAGAGCAATAAAGGTTTAAAGGCTAAATTCTCATCACATTTTCACCACACAGGTCTGCACTGTGTGCTACCTAAAACACCACTCTTCTGACAGACAAGCTTGCTGAGGCTACAGGAGCCAACACCATTCCCAACCTCACAAGCAAACAAAGAATGCTGAAACAACAGGGGCTGGGGATTGAGATGTTCACCTGCTCTTGAAAAGAATGGCATTTCTTCAGTGAAAATTCATAAAATTATTGAATAACTACTCACACCTCTCTCATTAATTTTGTCCTCCATAAGACATTTGGGATGCCCAAGGCCAATTTCCCAGTCTTCCCGGTTTGGGGTGAGCTTTCTCAGATAATTTTATTCCTTTTATTACTATTTATAGTTCACAGTCTTTAATTTGTTTCAGAGATCATTACAACATTCTCCCTTTATCTGTCCAATAATAAAACCAAACTGTTGCCCGTTTCTTTCAGAGCAAGCAGGACTGTAACAAACCCTCATTTCCTTGCTGAAGTTCTCCAGTGACCTACTCAAGAGAGGGAGAGACACTATCCAGTGGGGTACACAGAGGAGATGGTCAGAAGATTTACCTCTTGCAAGACTGCACTCTTCTCCAGGTGCTGGAATGGGCTGGAACTCCCACCTGCAAAACAAAGAGAGTAAAAGTCTCTCCAAGGATAGTGCCACAGGAAAGTAACTTTATAACCATGCCCATACTTTAAAACAGTCTGAGCATTTTGGGGTGATTTTTTTTTTTCACGAATACCAAGCAATCAGAGTGCCCTCTTTGAAGTAGTATTAATTGGATATCTTCATGGAATTCAGGGAAGGCAGAGTAGACAGGGAATTCTTCCATTTGCCATTCCCTCCAGAAGTAACTGACTGTCAGCTGAGGTAGACTGATTAGCTGTAAAACAACTGGGCTGCACTATATCCCCAAAGATCTATTTCCACCCCTGGGCTGGGAGCTTGCTGGCAGTTAGAGCATCAATAGGACAGGCCCAGAAACAAAAGCTTACACAGAAAGAGGTATTGCTTGCCAGACTGGTGAGTCAGGAGTGTTTTATCCCTCCCATATAAACCAATCAAGAATACCACCAGTGAAGTATTTTTGGCTCTATCACTAATTAAGAGAACAAGACAGCAGACTAGATAGGCTGGACACAAGTAACTTTCATTGTTCCACTTAACAAAGTAAATTATATTAAATAATTAAACCCCTCAGCAATTAATGATGAAATAAGTGGGAAAAGCACTATCATTCTGCATGGTCTCTATTAGGTTGCCTCCCAAGCATTTGTGAGATCAAGCTTTTCAAAAGCTTCTACTTATCAATAAGCAGGTTTTAATTAGAACCTGTGTTTGCCCCTGGGACAAAATGCAGCCTTTTTCAGGGTTGTTCCAGTGTTTGTTCCAAAGCCTGGTCCACTACAGAGAACATCTCCTGAGCCAAAATCTGACCTGACCCAAGCTTGAAGCATCTTAGGCTGGTGCCAGAAGCCCTTTCTAGAGTAAGCCTTACATATAAAAGCAAACACATCTCCACTCTGGCTCCTTCCTGGTAGATAAAAAGCCCTCCTCTGGCTCAGGAGAAGTTTGCAAAGGCAGCAAGGTGGCTGAACAAAACACAGACACTTATGTGAGGTTGAAGAGGTAGAACAAAACAAGGGGAAAGAGCAAAAATGTCTCTAGTATGAGTATGAGCCAGTTCTAATGTAAGTATGCAAATGTGTTCCAAACACCCCACCCAGCAGCCCAGTACTTCCATGGCCCAGCATGTCTACAATCCTTAAATCAGCCATGAACAACACAGCATCACCTCTTTATCTTTCATAGTGCTAAGGAGCTTGAAATACATTGTACATGGGGTCTCAGTCCTCACAGCACCTTGTGTCAGTTTTCTTCCACAGAGAGGGAGAAAGATGCAGGGAGGGCAGAGGTCGTGTGTTCATAAAATTCCTAATATTGGATAACTAACAACAATTTATTCTGATCTGTAGAGAAATATAATTTTGTGGTCAAAACAACATGTCAAAGGGAGTGGGAGCAGGTCATCCCAGGCTAGCAAAACCATTCAGGAAAAGCAAAGACACAGAAGCCAATTAACTGGATACTTGAATTTCCTGCCAGCCCTAGCCATAGGTAAATACCTTGATGGGTGTGTCAGGTGCAAATGAAGAACAGCCCCCAAAATTAAAGCCAAGAGCAACTCCCCTCCAACAGCTGCCTCACTAAATTCTCTGCTAATCAAGACGTCACTGGAGGCCTTAGAAAAGGGCAACAAGGGCAAAGCACTGAATGCACATTAAGATAATAAGCGAGCACAGTCAAACAGAACAATCACCAACACGTAAGCTGAATCAATTTGCTTCAGGACACACTGATTTGTTATGCAGAGCAAGCTGTGTAGAAAGCTTCATAGGAAGATGAAAAAGATACCACGAAGCTAAACCATGAAAGGAAACAGTGTCTTATGATGCATCACTTCCACCTGAATTACACCCCACATAAAATATCAATCTCTTCCTTACAAACCAGCCTAAAGTTTTGAAAAGTCAGGCAATCACTTCATGTTTCCTTGGTGCTCTCAGATTTTCTGATCCATTGAAAGTAGCAGTGATTATGCGGCCAGAAACTACGAATTGTATTCTACCTGACTATAGCACCTGGATCCAGAGCTGGGCAACTGTGAACAGGGCTAATACGCCCAAAGTTTAGTCTCAGGCTCTGCACCTGGTGATGTGGAAGGTAACCTCGGTGTGCTGGGCCGATGCAGCCAGTTTAGCCTCTGGCTGCAGCTGCGAGAAGGAGGCAGCAGACTGCCCTAGCGCTCCCACAGTGCTCCCACAGTGCTCCCCACTGTGCCCCGTGCACACCAGCAAGTCCCCGCCGCCAAGCTGGCACCGAGCCGAGCCTCCCAGCTCCCCCGGGGGTGCCCCCTCACAGATCCCCTCGTGTCCTCGGGAGGGGTCTCTTCCCTCACAGCTCTCCCCGTCC
>VYXF01008053.1:21839-42710 GCA_013397295.1 Polioptila caerulea | reverse complement strand
AGACACAGGGCTGGCTTGCCCCTCGGAAGGCACTGGTGGTGGGAGGGGATGAGGTGGGTAGGGAGAGGTTAGTGAGGGGAGATGAGGGTAATGGGAGTGTCAAGGTTCATGGGGGTGACTCACAGGTTCTCCCAGCAGCACACCCTCCAGCAGCGCCGGCTCACCCTGCAGGGGACAGACAGGTGCCCAGCTGTGCCCACTGCATGCCAGTGCCCAGCAGACCCTTGCCCACCCCAGCCCTCACACCCTGGCTCCTTACCTTCTCTCCCTTGGCTCCAGGGGGGCCAGCGATGGCCTGGGGCAGAGGACAGAGTGTGCAGGTGAGCAGAGCTGCACGGGGATGCTCCCCCTCAGGAACACTGGACAAAGGCAGCTCTGCACTCACCTGCCCTGGGGCTCCAGCATCTCCTGGCTCTCCCTTGGCACCAGCAGGCCCCGAAGGTCCCGGTAAGCCCTGGCACAAGTGGCACAGCCCTCAGCATTAGCTGCAGACAACCCAGGCTGAGCTGAGTGGGTCCTCCTAGGATGGGGCAGGGTGACCATCAACATACCATCTTCCCAGGCACGCCTGCCTCGCCGTCCTTCCCTGGCACACCATCCCTGCCCGGCACGCCTGGCTTCCCGCTCTCCCCCTGCAGGCAGTGAGAGTGAAGGTGGGGAGTGGGGGTCCCACAGCCCCCAGGCAGCGCCAAGCATGCACACTGATGGCAGCCAGATGTGGGGGGCAACACACTCACCACTTGTCCCGGCAGCCCAGGGACACCCGGTGGGCCCTGCAATGGAGACATGAGCAGAAATCAAGCAGCATTCCAGGCACCAGGAACAGCCAAGGGGTGGGTTTGGGGTGTTGCAAATACCTACCCCTGGGCCAGGGGGACCGAGGGGTCCTGGCAGGCCCATGTTGCCCTGGGGGCCAGGCAAGCCCTGCAATGGAAACAGCCACATCAGAGAGAGCATGGCACAGCCACGACCTTGGCTGCCCCTGTGGGAAGGTGTGTTGGGGTGGGACTGGCTGATTTTGGGGAGGCTGGATGGTTTTGGGCAGCCAGGTGGGTACTGGCAGGGAGGGTATGAGCACTCACACGGATACTGGAGCCAGGTTCCCCCGGATCACCCTGTCAAGAACACGCTGCATCAGCCTGACCACCCCAAACAACCAGCTACTTTGGTCACAGGCATATCTTTATACTGGATCCAGGAGGGGGTCCAGCCCAAATGTCCCTCCCTCCAGCCCAAAACTTCCTGAAATGTGGTCCTTGCTCCAGTCCCCAAGTCTGGCAAGGCAACATTTTCCCTCTGCCAGGCTGGACATGGCAATGCTGATGCAGATGCCAATGCCACTGCCTTACCTTGGCACCAGCTGGGCCCTGGGTCCCTGGTGGGCCAGTGCTGCCCTGCAGGGGGCAAGGGGACATTATTAGGGTAGTGCATGCTGGTGGCATAAGACAGGGAGGGGGCAGCAGGACCACTCAGTCCCAGCACTGCTCCCTGGGGGAATGCCCACCCTGGCTGGCATTGCCCTTGCATGACAGTCCCCTGCACATGGTGCAAGGTGGCTCCTTACCGGAGGTCCTGGGGGTCCTGGTTCTCCCTGGTTGCCCTGAAGGGAGGAAGAAATGTGATCACTGCAGAAGTGGGTTTTCCCCACTGGGAGCAGGGGCTGTCCCCAGAGAGAGCAGACCCAGACAGTGCCAACAGCTCATCTAAGCACCAAGTAAGACAAGCCTGGACAGGTCCTGCTAAGTTGCAGTGGGCCAAGGACCCAGCCCAGCAGCAGAGTGACCCCCCCATGGTTTCACCAAGCATTCTCATCCAGAAGCCCCCAGCTTTGTGCTGAGGTGGTGGGGCACAGGGACATGGGGGACACACAGATACCTACCGGGCGTCCCAGCACGCCAGGAAAGCCTGGCAAGCCCTGCAAAGAATCACATCAGAGTCAGTAGACAAGTGGAAACCCACCTCCTCCACTCAGCCCTGCCTGTCCCCCAGGGATGCTCCCACTCCCAGTGTGTGGTACCCAGCCAGGGCATTTCGGAGGGGTAGGAATAGGGAGAAGCCCCCTAAAGCTCTGCAGGCTCTGTGTGGGATTTGGGGGCAGGAGGTGAATGAGGCACAAACACTCCTGCTGGTGCTGGTGGCAGCTGGTGTGAGACCACAGGACCTCCCCCAGTCCTAGCCTGCACCTCTCCACCATGTCCCTACTCACCGGCTTCCCCTCAGGGCCTGCCAGCCCTCTCTCACCCGGGAGACCCTGGATCGAAGGATGGAGACAGGGATGGGGTCAGTGCCAGGCAGGGTCCAGGGTCAGTGCCAGGCAGGGGAACAGTGCAGTACTCACCGGGGCACCGTCCCGGCCCTTCTCACCGGGGTCCCCTCGGTCACCTCTCAAGCCACCCTCACCCTGCAGTGGGAACAGGAACAAGGTCACAGGACAGGCATGGACCTTCTCATGACCTCCTGGGGCCTGCTGGCACCCAAAGAGGTGTGTGCCCAGCAGTGCCCTCACCCAGGGGTTTATGCCCTTTTGAGACTTATAACCTCAGACCTTATCTCCTTTGGGTCCCCGCTCGCCCTCAGCTCCTGGCTCACCCTGTGTTGGGAAGAAGACAGATGCCATCAGCCCTTGCTGCCTCTCTGCCCCACCACCCTCAGCCCCAGCTCATGATGTTGCCCCAGCTCAGTTGTCTCGGCTGCCCTGCACCTTTCAGACCAGCCACACACCTTCGCTCCTTTGGGTCCGATGGGGCCGCGTTCGCCAGGGAGGCCCATCAGGCTGCCCTCCACATCCACCTGTGGGCAGGGCACAGTCAGGGCCAGCACCCAGGGCACCTCAGGAAGGACCCTTCAGGTGCAGAGCCCTCCCCAAGCCCCTGTGCCAAGGGACTGGATGTGGCCATCTATCTCCAAAGGGACAGTCTGGCACCTTGACAATGGTCCCCAGCAGTAGTCATCACCTACCTTGGGCCCTGGGGGCCCTGGGGGTCCAGGCAAGCCATCCCTTCCCTGAGAAGGGTAGAGAAATAGGGTGAGTGCCAAAGGGCATGGGAAAGCAGAGCCTTCCTGGTATGGCCACTCATGGCCTCCACAGGGCATCTGCCTGTCCCACAGAGAGCCCTGCATCCCCTCAAGAGGGGCACAACACGAGGTGATGGAGGGCACCATGTCCCTGTCCCAGCTCACCTGCTCACCTCGGTCGCCCTTCTCACCTCGGTCACCCTGTGAAAACACCATGGTGGCTGTCATGGGGCTATCCCCAGGGCCCCAGACCAGGTCCCCCAGGCTTCATCTCACACCTCCACACACACTCACCTTCTCGCCGGACCTCCCGGATTCCCCCAGCTCCCCAGCCCGGCCCGGCACCCCAGGAATGCCTGGCTTGCCAGGCTCCCCTGGCTGCCCAGGCGGGCCCTCGGGACCCCGCTCACCCACGGCCCGGCCCATGGGGCCCTGGGGGCCGGGGGTACCTGGGTCCCCCTTGTCACCTTTGGGTCCTCGCTCGCCAGGGAAGCCTAAGGAGCCCTGCAAGACATAAGATGTGCTGCCAGAGCCAGAGCTGAGGTGGGGCTGTGAGCCTTCCCTGAGCACCCCAGGGCAGAGCCGGCTGCACGAACCCACAGAAAGCAGGAGTGGGGCAGAGTGTTGGGGCTTGGCATCAAGCCTGGCTCCACTCACCTCTCGGCCTGGGGGCCCCCTTTCTCCTGGATCCCCTCGACTGCCCTTCTGGCCCCGCAGCCGCTCGATCCCCGGCAGAAACGAGTCTGAGCTCCCATCATAGGCACCTGTGAGCTCCTTCAGGGCTGAAACCTGGGAGGGAGGAGAGAGCCACTGGTCAGGGCATAAGTGGAACACAGCAGCAGCAGCACCCCACAGTCCTGCTAACCCATCCTAAATTGCTCGGATCTCCCACCACCTCCCATGCCTTCTTCCTGCTGCCATGTGGCAGGAAAAAGCCCCAGCTTGACAGTCAGGAAATACATACCTTGATGCCAAGTGCTTCCAGGCTACGTTCAATGTTCTGCAATAAAAAGACATTAAAAACAGAGTAGGTTCTCTGTCCCCCAGGGCTGATGCAGCACAGCAGGTCAGGGTAGGGACTCACCACTGTAGTCCCAGGGTCTCCACGTGCTCCAGGGTTGCCAGGTCGCCCCTAGGTTTACAGGAAGGGAGGGAATGAGAAGATGTACAGAGCTGCAGCAAGGTTTCAGAGTTAACACTTTGGTGCTGCCTGGGCAGGGGCTGCAGTTGTGACTGGGGTGCTTGTAGCTTGTCAGGCTCAGTGCTTGGTACTCACTGGCTCCCCTTGCAGTCCAGGCTCCCCTGGGTCCCCCTGAAACACAGCAAAGGGATCAAGGAGAGCAGTCAGGCTGCCCAGCACCAACTGCAGCGCGAGGGTCCAGCCCTGTCATCTTGGGGGTGGGGAGTCCTGCCAGGGATGTATTCCCTCCGGCATGTGGTCCCCCACCAGACCTTTGCCTTGGGGGACTGGGGGGCAGGAGCACACTTACCTTTGGTCCAGCCACCCCACGGAGGCCTGGGGAGCCCTAGAAGGCATGGAGGTGACACAATAGCACTCGGCCCCCATGGACACAGGGCAGTGCCCTGAGGGAGCCATGGATGGGGGTCCTGCCTGCCTCAGAGCAGTCCAGACTCCAGGGTCTGGTGCTGAGTGGCACCACAGGGTCGAGAACTACACACCTGGCCTGGGGGGCCAACCTGCCCTGGGACACCAGGAAGGCCAGGGGGGCCGAGGGGGCCTGGCACACCTCTGTCCCCCTGCTCGCCCTTGGCACCGCTGCGGCCCTGCCGAGAGAGCAGTGTCACCCCCAGAATCTGGGGCCCAGGTCTGTGCCTGATGGGGGCATGTACCCAGCACCCCCATCACACACTCCTCTTTGGGGAGTACTCACCTCTCTCCCAGGTAGTCCTGTATCACCTTTGTCTCCCTAATCAGGAGAGAAAGGAGTTGAATGGATGCTGCCCCATCCACATACCCCAGAATGGTGCTCCTGGTCTGGGCAGGGTGGAGCCATCGGGCTTGTGGGGATCACATGGGGACCATGTAGGAACCACCCGTGGATCATCCATCTCCTTACCTTTCTCCCATCCTCTCCTGGTGTCCCATCTTCTCCCTGGGAACAAAGGCTGCCTGTCAGCACCCCACTCAACCATCTCAACATGGGTACAAACCAGAGGCTGGCTCAGAGCATGGGGGTTCTTTGCCACGTCCTCCCCTTGCCTTATGTTGTACTGGGATCGCTATCCCTCAGCATCCTGGGAGAGCCCCAAAGTCGAGCCCTGTTTCCCCTACTCACATTCTTGCCATTCAGGCCAGGTTTGCCGTCCTCACCAGGTTTGCCCTAGGTGGAAAAAAAAGGCAGTGAGGGAACCCCTCAGGCTCTTCACCAGCCAGGGGCACCAGCAGCCAGGGGTGCCTGGGCCTCACTGGAGCCTCAAGGTGTGTGGAAAGGGGAGCTGGGCACAGGGCGAGCCCCGCCAGATGGATCCAGCTGGCATCCACAGAGGGCATGGGACAGGATGTGTCCCTAGGGTGCAGGGTGGCTGGCACTTACAGGCACGCCGGGTGGTCCCAGGGGACCCACAGGACCAGGTGGTCCCTGCTCCCCACGCAGCCCAGGCAGCCCCTGTAGGGAAAGGAGATGGTGGGAGCACAAGGCAGCAGGGCACCCATCTGCCACAGGCAGCCCTGGGAGCAGGGAGTGTGACTGGCAGTGGCACTCTGCTGAGGACAGGGGAGGGTCTTGCTGCAGCATCCTGGACCAAGAATCATGGGTCAGGGCACTGGTCCCTTGCAAGTCTGATGGCCCCAGCAGGAACACAACCTAAACTTGCCCTCTCCAGAGGTACTTACATCCCGGCCAGGATCTCCCTGCTTTCCTGGGTCCCCCTGCAGACAAGGAGGAGGTGAGGACAGGGACATTTTCATCCTGCCAAAGGCCCCCTGTCCAGAGCGACCCCAGCCTGGAGCAGAGGGTTTCCAGGGGGACAGCTCCTCCCATCCTATCATCCCTCTATCCCACCCATGGCACCCAGGCACAGACACTCCCCCCACCTTGGACCACACTCACCCGCAGCCCAGCAGGCCCTGGGGGCCCAGGTTTGCCTTCCAGCCCATTGCGTCCATCCAGCCCTGGTGGGCCACGGTCCCCCTGTAAGAGAGCAGGGCAGGATGGTTGGAGCTTTGGGGTGGGACCGGCGTGCTGTGGGGCAACCCTCATCCCCCAATGCTCTCACCTTCTCTCCTGGCAGGCCTCGGTCCCCAGGGTCACCCTACAGGGCCAGAAGAGAAGTGAGCATCATCTCCCATTAACAGGAGCTGCACAGGGCACGGGTCCCCCATTCAAGACCCCCATGGGAAAGGGGACACTTACCCGAGTGCCAGGGGGGCCACGGGGGCCCTCCACACCCTGCAAGAAAGAGACATGCTCAGCAGTGGGGCATGGGGGAGAGGAGGGGATCCTGGGTGCTCAGCTGGCAGTCCCCACACACCAGGGCCCCTGGCTCTCCTGCAGAACATCACCCATCAAGCTGTCCCAGTGCCTCCCACACCAGGGACCCAGCACCTACCCTCTCTCCAGGCACTCCAGGGGGGCCGGCATCACCCCGGGCACCCTTCGCTCCATCCTCGCCCGGGTCCCCAGGGTCCCCCTGCCAGGGAAGGGCACGGTGGTCAGAGGGCACTGTGCTGTACCAAGCCTGTGCCAGAGACCACAGCGCTGGCACGGTGAGGTTTAGGGGCAGGATGAGAGGAACGGTCTCAGAATAAGAGGCACAGGCTGAAGAAGACATGGCTGGGCTCAATGCAGCTCCCACTGGGGGAGTGGGGGCCAGAGTGTGGTTGCAGAAGAAAGGCACTGAGCAGCACTGCTGAGCCAGGAGCCAGCTCAGCCACAGCTGGGGACCACAATGTCACCCAACACCTGCGGCCAAAACTGTCCAGAGCCTAAGCTGGGTTGTTAAAGCAGAACGCCCAGTGTTGGGTGCTGCCACAGGACCCCTGTGGGGCTGGGGAGCCAGGAGCACACCATTTCCTTTGGAAACCTCAGCCCTACAGGGCCTCCTCCCATCACAGGGCCTGAGTGTCAGCCCATGTGCCCCTCAGTCATGGTGCACATCAGCTGCACACGGCAGAGGCTGCTTTGGGCAGGGAGGGCTTGATGAACAATGATCCCAGTGGCCAGGCAGAGGGTATCCCACCACCAGCATCCCAAAGACTCATTCATTACCTTATCACCCTTTCCTCCCACTCCGAGCCCAATATCGACCTGTGGGGCAGAGAGGAGCTGTTGGAGCACACGGGGCTGGACACCAGCCCATGGACAGGGAAAAGAGGGAGGCAGAACTTACAGTTCGTCCTGGGGGTCCAGGAGGCCCCTGAAAGAAGGGCAAGGGAAGCAGATTAAGGGGAGCTGGCACAGTCCCAGGGAAGGTACAGCTGGCTGCAAGGTGGGGGGCCACATGTGTCCTGGCCATCACTTACTGGGTCTCCACGGTCACCCTTGCTCCCTGGTGCACCAGGGCTGCCCTGCAGGAAAGAGGGATGGAGTCAGAGGGGGAGGGAATGGGGGACCCGTGGGGTGTGGGTCCTGTGGGATGGAGGGTACCCCTGGGGTAAGGGTGGGTGTGGCACAATGAGGTGTGAGGGGTGGTGTGTGTCCATGGAGCAGTGGGTACATACAAAGGGATACTCACATTCCTGCCTTCAGGTCCTGGGTCCCCCAAGTCACCCTTCTCCCCAGGGGGGCCACGGTAGCCAGGAAGGCCCTGGGTGGAGGGCAAAGGGAAGATGTGCATTAGCAGGAGCCACCCCAAGGCCATGGGTCTCTCTCCTGCCCCAGGGTGCCCAGCAGCCCCACACTTACCCGGGGACCCCTGTCTCCAGGTTTGCCAGGCAGACCCGCTTCACCCTGTGGGGAAAGAGGGGGTGAGTGGGGGGCAGTAGAAACAGGGGCAGTGGGAAGAGGGGCAGTGGTCCTGGGGACCCTCACTTACCGGGGTGCCTTCATCACCTTTCTCTCCTCGCTCTCCCTGTGGCACAAATCAGTGGGCACCGGCCAGGAGAGAAAAGTACAAGTCACCAGCATCCCCCTGCTCCCTGCCAGCCCCCCCTTTCCTCAGGGCCACAATGCCCCATAGCCCCTTGTCCCACACTACCTCCTTGCCTCTCATCCCGATCTGCCCAGGGGTGCCTGCTCGGCCCGGCTCCCCCTTCTCCCCCGGCTCTCCTGGGTCTCCCTAGGCAAGGGAAGGGGCAATAGTCAGGGCAGAGTCTGGGCAGCTGGGGAGAGAAGGGGCACAGCCTGCAGGAGCAGCCCCTCTAGAGCCAGCCAGCCAGAGAAATGGATGGACACATGAATGGGAGGGCAGTGACATTACCTTTGGGCCACTCCTGCCTGGGAGGCCAACGATACCCTGGTTATTGGAGAGGAAGAGCATGTGTCACTGGGAACCTCGGTGACCCCTCGACAGGGGAGGGACCAGGCCCATGAGCTGGTGCCCCCAGGTGCCCCCAGACTCACCCGATCACCTTGCTCGCCTTTGGGGCCAGCTGGCCCTGGGATGCTCAGGCCAGGGGGACCCTAGACGTGAAAGGACATAGCATGGAGCAACAGCACAGGCACCATGAGCCTGGGGAGGGCTGTGCCATGTGCCCTGTGCTTCCTGTCCCCAAGGCAGTACTCACACGGGCACCTTTATCTCCTGTGTCACCCTTGGGGCCAGGAGGTCCTTCTGGTCCTGGGAAACCTCTGTCACCCTGGAGCAGACAAAATCAGCACCCCAAACCACCCATTTTTTTCCCCACTGCAGCTGTGGACAGCCAGGCCTGGGGCCAGGATGAGCCCAACTGTGCAGTCCCCCTCCCCAGCCCACAGCCATGCCCAGAGGGTGGAGGGCACAGCTGGGCCAGGGTTACCTTCTCTCCAACACCAGCCACGCTGGGAGCCTGGAGGGGAAGCAGAGGAGACCATGCTGGGCACTGCCCATGGCTCCCTGTCCTGGGGCTGGGGCAGGCAGAGGTGGACTCACTGGGCAGCATCACTTACTGGCTTGCCAGGTGGTCCTGGATCACCCTGCAGAGAGACAGGTGTCACTGCCAGCCCCTTCCCCAACAGACCCCTGCCACCCCACTGGGACCCAATTTTGCCCTCACCTTCTCCCCCCGGAGGCCAGCCGGTCCTGGAGCTCCCTATGGCAAGATTAGTGACCTCAGGGGGCTGGCAGTGCCTGGGAACATGCACGCAGGGCATGGCAGCTCCTGGCTCCACAGCACCACACCGATATCCTGACTCACCTCTCTGCCTGATGGCCCTGGGTACCCTGGGGCTCCCGTCTCACCCTGCAGGCGAGGAGGAAGAAGGTGTGTGGACCTCCTGCCAGGTGGCTGCTCCAGGGCAGAGTAGGCATCACTCCACCACACCACAGTTGCCCCAGTGCACCTACCTTCTCACCCGCTGGGCCCGGCACACCACGGTCTCCCTGCAGAGCAAAGCAGAGGGGGATTTCAGGGAGCCTTCCTCCCTCTGCCCCCACCCCACACACTGCCCTACAGCTCCTCATGATTCACTCCTGAATCCCATCCAAGACCACTGGGTTGTGACAGCAATCCCCAAGCACAGCCACCACCAGGTCTCAGGGACACCAGGAGTGGCCAGTGCTGGTCTGCTTTGGCACCATCTCACCTTCTCACCCGTCTCTCCCAGCTCGCCCGGTGCCCCACGGTCTCCCTGGATTAGGAGAAACACTGGGTCAGGGGCAGCAGGACCTTTGAGGGGCATCCTGTGTCCTGGCACAGAACCCAGAACCCTTTTCTCCCAGCCAAAGGCATGGCATGAGTGTCCCTTCGGTCCCTGCACCACTCACCTTCCTGCCCTGCTCCCCCGGTTGTCCCCGAGGACCCTGCAAAGGAGAATGGAGACATTGTCACCTTTGGTGTGGCAAGGCAAACGCTCAGGCTGTCCAAAGCAGGAGCCCTCAAATGTGCCCTCAGGGCGTGGCTCTTGGCACGGCCAGCTCCTGCCTGCTTTACCTTCTCTCAGGAAACTCACCCTGTCTCCTGGGTCCCCGGGGCGGCCAGGTGACCCTGGGAAACCTTCTATGGCATCACCCTAGGGGTTTGGAAAGGCAATAGCTATGCTCATGACATGGGGATGCCCATTAGATGGGAATCCCCACTGGAGAGTGGTGTGAGGTCCAGCCCCAGTGGGGAGCATCCCTGCCACCTTCTTACCTTCTCTCCCTTCAGGCCAGGGGGCCCAGCAGGTCCCCGAGGCCCGGGGTCCCCAGGCAGGCCCTGCAAGAGAGAAAATCTCAGCCCCTGGGGCTACAACTCAACCCTAGGCACACACACAGCCACTGCAGCTCTGATCCCCTCTGCCAACCCTGTTGGCCCAGGGGCTCGACTCACTGGGGGTCCAGGATCGCCTCGAGGTACTGCCCCATCTACGAATCCAGGGGGGCCCTGCAGAGAGAAGGGTCAGCTCCTGTGTGGTTGCCCTGAGGGCTCAGTCCTCCCCAGCACCCTGAGGGACTGCAGTGCTCTTGGAGACTCAAGGGACCTCCATCCAGTAGGACAGAGGAGTCAGGGAAATGCACAGCCACTCACCCTTTCCCCTCTGTCACCCTTTTCTCCCTGCAAGGGCAAAAAAAGCAAATAAGGGCTGTTCTGGGCTGTTCCTATGCCCTCCTTGAATAGAAGAGGAACATGCTGGGTAGAGCCCATCATCAGTGGCATTGGGGTGTGTGCGTGCCATGTGCCTCTCCCCACACTGGCCAGCGCCAGCAGGAGCTCAGGCACATGCAAATGTGTGCAGGCACAGCTGGTGGAGGGCAGGGCCAGGAGGAGTCCACAGGGGAGCGGTTCCCCCACCCATCTGCCCACACATCCCCCAGCCATCCCCACACAGCATCGGGGGATGTACCTTCACAAACTCTCCAGGAGGTCCTGGTAGCCCCATGGGTCCAAGTGGACCAGGGGGGCCTGGATCACCAAGGGGCCCCCGTGGGCCAGGGATCCCAGGTGAGCCGGGGCTGCCCTAGAGGACAGAGGTGCTCCATCAGCTGAGGCTATGGTGTGGGCTGGAGGTGCTGGCAGAGATCCCTTCACATCCACATTCCCACACCTACCGGCACACCTGGCTCCCCTCTCTGGCCTGGTAGCCCCTTCTCTCCACCCGTGATCACCCTGGGCTCTCCCTGTACAAGGAGAGGGAAGAAAAAAATCGGTGCGTGTGCCCTGTTGTGGCCACAGTGCTGCAAGGCCAGGACTCTGGCAGGGAGACGGGGAGATCCTGGGGCCAGGAGATGCCAGGCACCAAGATGTGCCCCCCAGGATCCCCAATTCTCCTAGGGATCCCTGTGGGGCAGCCCCCTGTCCATCACCTACCGGTTCACCTTTCTCTCCCTTAGGGCCAGTAAGTCCCATGGGCCCCCGTGTCCCCTAGGAAGGAAAGATGAGAATGAGAGGGGGTGTTGGGTTTGAGAAGGGTTGGGGAGCGCTGGGGCCATACTCACAGGATCCCCTCGAGGACCAGGGATGCCCTGGATGCCCTAGAAAACAACAGTTCAGGAGGTGAACATATCCCTGCTAGCCAGGGGAGGATGGGATGAGATGGAATGGGGTGGCGTGGCATGGCATGGACTGGCATGGCATGGCATGGCATGGCATGGCATGGCATGGCATGGCATGGCATGGCAGCTCCAGCCAAAGTAAGGCTAGGCAGTACACTTTGCCTGGGATACACACACAGGAGACAGCAGTGACCCTGCCTGCTGCTGACACTCCCCCAGCACAGGAAACAGGGAAACAGAGGCTGGCTCAGGGAGCAGACAGGGTGATGGGAAGAGCCCATTGTGCAGCAGCCAACTCTTACTCACTGGCTGCCCCGGTGATCCAGGATTCCCAGGGCGTCCAGGGCTCCCTGGTGTCCCATCGGCTCCAGGAAATCCCTGCAGGACAGAGGAGCATCATGCCAGCATCTGGTGTACCCCAGCACTCCCAGACTCCTTCAGTGCCTGAGGCAGTGGTGGTCCCAGCACTGGGAGCTCAGGGCAGCCCCAGGGCAGAGCTGGGTTCCAGGGTGCCTTTCCCCCGTGTGCTGAGCTGGGGTGTGCGAGTGCAGTGTGGGGCTGGACTTCAGCAGGAAGTGTTCTTCAGCAGGACTTCCCCTCCAGTGTAGGTGTGGAGACCAAAGGGACAAGGGCATTGAGAGGACCCACGGAGCCAGGTCACTGTGTCCAGGGATGCTGGGGTGCCTAGGTGAGGGACCAGAGGTACTCACCCTGTCCCCCTTCCTGCCCGGACTCTCGGCACTCTCCCCTGGTGGACCCTGTGGCCCTGGTGGTCCTGGAGGGCCAGGAAGCCCATGGCGACCCTGGAGACACAGTGGAGAGGACAGGCTGGGTGGCAGGTGGTGGTCAAGAGGTGTTGCCTGTCTACCCCTGCAGCAAGGGCTGGACATGTCCTTGCCCCACACCCACTCGCTGGCAAGACAAAGGAGCAAGGGAACCTGAGGACATGGGTACCATGACACTGCCCTCTCCAGGGAGCTGCCCCTCTTATGCCCCCCTCCATCAGGTTATTACCGGCTGACCAGGGAGACCTGGTGGTCCCATACGTCCTTGCAGTCCCTGCAGAGACAAAGCCAGCAGTGAGCATCCTCCATGAGCTGATGTTGGCATGGCTCAGGACATGCAAACCCCCCAGAGCCACCAGCTGGTGGCGGGGTGTCACCAAAGCACTCACTGCCTCACCGCGGTCTCCCTTCTCGCCCTGCAAGGGGACAGAGGGAAGAGGTTAGGAGCTGGCACTCTTGTACTTAACTCTCCACTGGGCTTCTGCCGTCGGCAGCTAGGGGTCCCTGACCCATGCTGAGTGCCTGTGGCACGGCACAGCATGGCACAGCCTCGAGAAGCTCACCTTGGGGCACTGCACAGTGCAGGGCTTTGGCTTTGGTGCTGGCTGGCAAGAAAAGACAAGCCTGTGTGAACCCAGGGGCAGGAGACTCCCGGCTTACATGGGGCTGCTCCCCCTCCACACCCCCTGAGGTACTCTGGCCCTTACCACGGTGGAGATGATGGTGCAGAGGTCATCAGTGAGCTCTCCCTCCAGCTCTGCCAGGTCGCTGCCATGGTAGATGTACCGTGGGTCCTCACTGGTGACCATGCGCCGGAGCTGCTCCCGGTCTGCCCCCTCCATGCCCACTGCCAGCACCTGGACCCCTGAGCCAAGAGCACCCTCAGCACCCCACAGAAGTCCCTGCACACCCTGAATGAGACCCTATTCATCCTCACCCCCAGCCTTGACATCCCTGGCCACAGTGACGGCATCATCCCCAGAGGGGCTGTCAGCCAGAACCACCAGCACTGCTGGCACTCCAGGACGGCGCCCTGCACCAGGACTCAGCAGGTAGGTCCTGGCAAAGGTGATGGCTGCTCCTAGAGAGGGAGAAGGAAGAAGGGACAGTGAGCAGGATCCTGGAAACCACTGCCCCATCTCCTAGTGCCGCCCCTCACCGATGGCATTGCCGCTGGGCTCCTCGTAGCGCATGGCGCGGATCTGTTCCAGCACGGTGGCCAGGTCACTGGAGCGGTTGAGGAGCAGCCAGGGTAGGCTGCGGTAGCTGTATGTGGCCAGGGCCACCTGCAAGGGTGCAGGGGAGCAGTGGGCACCATGGCCCACCTATGCCTCCCCCTCCCCCGTGCCCCCAGTGCTGTGGCAGCAGCCTACCTGTGTGCCCTCAGGGCCCAGGCGCCCCAGGGCGGACACGATGTTGGAGAGGAGGGTGCGGACAGCATCGGCACCAGAGGAGCTGTTGCGGGTGCCGTGTACTAGGAAGACCACATCGCCGAGGGCATCCCTGCAGACTGCAGGCCAGGACGGGGTGAAGCCAGCACCAGAGTGGAGAGAAGCCCAGCCCACCCCTGCAGTGACCCCACAGTACCTGTGCGCTCACTGACGGACGCCTCGGCACCTGGCACGCTGCCCAGGAGCGGGCGGAGGGTGAAGGTGTAGCGCTGGCCCAGGCGCAGCCCGGAGACCTGCTGAGAGCTGGCAGTGCTGGGCAGCATCTGCCTCTGCTCCCCACCAGCTGCCACCCAGGGGACAGTCAGAGGGATCAGCAAGCCCCTGCGGGGATGCTGCCCACTGTCCTGGGGCCACCCACTCGTCTCACCTGCGGGAGGACTCCAGGAGAGGACATAGCCAGAGGCACCAGGGACTGGGATCCAGGTGAGAGTCACCGAATCTCTCCGCACCTCTGTCGCCCGCAGGCTGGTGATGTGGCTGGCGGCAGCTACCAAGGGGGAGAAAAGGGTGCCCCAGCTTAATGGGACAGCCCCTAACCTGCTCCCTCACCAGCCCAATGCTGGGAGAGTCCAGTCCCTGGGTGCCCCTCTGAGCTCAAGCCATGTGTCAGGGGGCTTATGCTGCCTTTGCCCCAGGCAGTCCCTTACTGGTGATGGCAGTGATGGTGGCTGGCTCACTCTCTCGGCTGCCAGCCAAGCTGGTGATGCTGATATGGTAGCGCCGGCCCGGATCCAGTCCCGACAGAACGTAAGAGCTGGAAGTGGCTGGGAGCTGCTGGCTACGCTGGGCCCCCCCTGGCAGGGGCAGAGAGGGGTAAGGGGGGTGCAGGTGGGGGCTGGCAGGGATGCAGAGGTGCCAGCCAGCTATGCTTACCTTCAGCCAGGCGCCAGGACAGACGGTACCCGGTGCTGCCAGCCACTGGGAGCCAGGTCAGGCGCAGGCGGTGCTCCGAGGCCTCGGTCACCTGGAAGCCGCTGACAGGGCGTAGGGAAACTGCCTCCGCTGTGGAGCAGAGGGGCAGGCGTTAGGGACAAGAGTGCCCAGTGCCACCCTGGGGTGATGCCCTCTGTCCCAGCACTCACGGGTAGTGACGACAATGGAGACGGGTTTGCCCTCCCGGTTGCCAATGAGCGCTATCACCTTCACAGTGTAGGAGACGCCTCCCTCCAGGTTGGGGATGTCAAAGGAGTTGGTGTGGCCAGGAACGCGCCGGCTATTCTCCGAACTCCCTGGAAGGGACCGTGGCATCAGGCCCCCCACCCTGCTGCCCTCACAGCCCACCCCCATCCCCATCCCACAGTACCGTCCCTGCGGCTCCACACCACACGGTAGGCAGTGGCTCCCGGCACACCGACCCAAGTGACACGGGCAACATTGCTCCTGGATGCCTGCACCTCCAGCTGGGTCACCTTCCCCACCTGCTCCGGCACTGTGACACCAAGAGGGCCACTGTCACCCAGGTTCACAGAAAATGGCACCAGACAGCACTGTCAGGCAGGGGTTACCTCACCTATCCGTCCTGTGGCAGTGACAGGGCTGCCCTCACGGCCATCCACAATGGCTGAGACACCGATGGTGTAGACGATGTTGGCATGCAGCCCCTCAATAGTGAAGCTGGTTGGGTTGGCAGGGAGGAAGCGGGATTTCTTCAGACCTAAGAGATGGCTGGGATAGGAAGGGCTCCAGCACTGCTGCCACAGCCTCCCATGGTCCATACACTCACCGTCACTGCCTTGCCACGTCAGCAGGTAGCCCCCAGCACCTGGTAGCCCTCGCCAGGTGACCCGCATCTGACTGGGACCGGCCTCCATGACCCGTAGCTCCGAAATGCTGCCCACCTCTGGATACTCTGCACCACCCCACAGCACCACAGTGTCACTTTGGGAAGTCCAAAGGGACCCCCCACCCAAGCTGCCCCCCAAGGGGTTGCAGGGGGATAGAGGACAGATGCATGCCAGAGTGGGAACATGCAGTACTAGTGGCATCAAATCCTGATGTGGACTTACTGAGGCGGATGGTGAGCGTGGCAGCATCGCCCTCCTGACTGCCTGCTAGTGCCGAAACACGCACCAGGTAGGTGATGCCCTCCCGGAGGTCACCAAGCTCCAGCCCTGTCTGGCTGCCTGGGATGCGCCTCGTCCTCTCCGTGCCATCTGCCAGGAGTAGGGCAGTGAGGTCGCTTGGTGTCAGCTGGTCAGGATCCCCCAGGTGCCACCCGTGCCCCTGCCCACAGACTCACCCTGGGTGTTGCGCACCACCACTTTGTACTCAGTGGCACCGGGGATACCAGTCCAGCTCAGCCGTACCCTCCTGCCTGATTCCTCAGCGAGCCGCAGGTCTGACACAGCACCCACGGGTGCCTCCACACCTGTGAGGGGGAATGTGAGGCACAGCTGGAGTGGCACAGCCTGGACAGCATGACCCCCATACTCATCCTGGGCTGTGACCAGACAGCTGGGGCATCTCATGGCCAAGGCAGTCCTCAGGCTGAGCAATGCCCAGTGGGACATGCCTCCATGCCAAAAGCTTGGAATGGTGGGGACAGCTCAGGGGACCCACAGCAGCACTCACCTGTCTGAAAGGTGGTGACGGGGGTGGCCACCTCCCCACCATTGTAGAGTGTGTAGAGGGTGATGCGGTACTCAGTGCCCGGTTTCAGCCCTGTCAGCTGGTAAGTATTGGTGCTGCTGGGGAGAGACACCGTTCTGGGGGGCTCTGGTCCTGCAGGAAGGGAAGGATCACAGCCAGCTGCTGGCATGGAGGGCCCACAGGGGCAACAGGCACCCCATGCCCACCTGTGGCTCTCTTCCACTCCAGACGGTAGCCACGAGCATCATGTGCACTGGTCCAGAGCACCTGGATGGATGTGGGCCCCAGGATGTTGGTCTGCAGCATCTGGTCTGTACCTGCCTCTGCAAGAGGGACCCCATGGGCCAGGGTACCTTGTGCCACTCTGCTGCCAGCCACCTAGCCCATGTCTCTGGTCCCTGCACATGGCAAGGATAGGGGCAATGAGGGCTGGTCCCTGCCTCCTCCCACGCACAGCAGCAGGATGGCATCACCTGTACCCAACACCTACCTGTCCTCTGCCGCACAGTGGCTGTGGGCCCCTCCAGCTGCCTGAAGAGTGGGGCCACGGTCACCACATAGTCAGTGTTGGGCTGCAG
This sequence comes from Polioptila caerulea, assembly GCA_013397295.1. NCBI lineage: Eukaryota > Metazoa > Chordata > Aves > Passeriformes > Certhiidae > Polioptila > Polioptila caerulea. The sequence continues at coordinate 25,721 of VYXF01008053.1, read as the reverse complement.
CCCCACCAATGCATGTGACGTCTGCCCAGCGTCCAGGTCCACCCTGTGCCTGTCCTGCCCTGTGGGAGCCAGTGCAGCAGTCCCTTGGGGAGTTCAGGCAGCAGGTGCCACCAGCAGAGATCCTGTCCCTCCTCACAGGGGCCACCAGCAGAAGGGGCACAAGCTCTGGGAGAGGCACCTACCTGTGCGGGTTGCCCAGGAGAGCCGGTAGCCTGTAGCACCACCGACAGACTGCCAGGCCAGCAGCATGCTCTGTGCTGAGACGTTGTGGACAGTCAAGTGCTGCACGCCCACCAGGTGCCCTGTGGAAGTGAGGTGACTGTCCATCTCCCACATGAGAATGGGGCAGGGGCAGTGGGAGGCATCTTCACCTGCGAACTGCAGGGTCCAGGAAGGCCCCTTGCCCGTGCTCATGGATGCTAACCACATTGAGGTCACTGAGTGCAGCCTGGGCTCAGGCAGCTTCTTCAAAGCATCAAACTCTTTGAGCAAAATGGAGCTCAAATGTCTTCCTCTTAATGCCTTAAATACTTTCTGTGGGTTAAGACTGCCTGGGGCAGCTGAAGGAATTGGTTTGCCAAAATCTGATGCTTGCAAAGGTGTTGCCCTGGGGCCTAACCCCCACTCCTACCAGGAGATGCTTTCCAAGAGCCTTTGCCCTGGTGGAAACCACACTTTCCTCCCAGAGAGCACTGTACTCAAACTCTGCATTTTTTCAGTCAACATTTTTTACGTCATGGAAGGAAAACTCTAGTGGAAACACTCCCAGAAGGCTGCAGAGGAAATTGGGAGCACACAGTGTTGCATCCTGCCCTGAGAGCAACTTCTGGGGCTCAGAGCATCACCTTGTAGCCATGCTCATCTGCACCCCCATCCCACCCCCACAGGCAGCAATGGGCCAGGCAGCCCCATCCCAATGGGGCACAGTGATTGGAGGGGGGTATCCCTGTGCTGGGAACCCATTCCTAACCCTGGCTGAGCCCAGGGCTGGGCACAGTGCTTACGTGTCCGGGCCGTGAGGGTGGCAGGGACAGCAGACTGCTGCGCATAGTGGGGCTGGAGCATCACCAGGTACTCGGTATCAGGCTGCAGGTTGCTGAGTGTGGCTGATTGCGCACTGGCCGTCAGGCTCTTCTCCTCCCTTTGAGATGCTCCTGGAGGGGTGTGGGGGGACATGGCACACACCAGGCCCAGCAGAGAAGGGGTGTCTGTGGGCCTGCACCCTGCCCTGAGGATGCCAGTCGGTGCCAGGGGTGGGGAGCACCGGGAAGAGGCTGGGACGTGGGCCAGGGCAGGGGCACCCCCTGGAGTGCCTGAGGCCAGGGTGGGGCTGCCAGGTGCGTGCTCCAGCCCAGTACCTGGCTGGGGTCTGCTGCCTGCCCCCCATGTGCAGCAGCCATAGGGGCACACGCCAGGCCCCCAGCCATCGTGCATGCCCAAGCACATGCCCTGAGCCTTGTGCATGGAGCCTCCGGGTGCAGGAATACACAGGCGGCCTCCACGCCTCTGCACACACACGCACCCCACGCCCAGCGCACGCGTGCCGGCTGCCGCTGGAGGTGGGCAGATCACACCCACAGCACTCTGGGCATGGATCCCTGCATTAACCCTCACCCCTGCAACCCTCTGCCCAGGGGGCTGCACAAAGGCAGGGTGCCCAGGCAGCACCGACCCTCACAGGGACCATCCCTTCACCTTGCACAGCATAGCTGAGGCTGTAGCCCTGGGGGGGCTCAGGGCCAGGCCGCCAGGCCAGCCGCAGAAAGGTTGGTCCAGCCTCCACCACGCGAAAATCCACCATGGAGCCAGCACGGCTTTCTGGAGGCACACAGAAGCAGGGATCAGTCTCCAGCCCCATGTGCTGTGGGCGCCCAATGCCTGCACTCACCCCTGTCCCTATGGACATGGACACTCACGGGTTCGTGCTCGGCCAGACACCGACTCGCCGATGCTGTTGGCGTACTGGGCAGTGACAGTCACCAGGTACTCTGCCCCAACACGCAGTCCCCGTAGCACAGTGCTTGTCTCCCGTGGCCCCACGCTCACCTGGGCAGGAACAATGTTACCCCCTCATCTTCCCCAGGTCACGCATGGAGGCACCAGGAACCCCCAAGAACTCTGAGCAGTCAGGTGGGGGCACTCACCTCCTGCCTCTCTGCCATGATCGGTTGCCCCAGCCCTGTCAGTGGCACGTACTGCACCCGGTAGCCAGTGATGGGCCCGCTGGCTGCTCTCCAGCGGATCCGCAGATGGTCGAGGCCCCCCTCCAGGATCTCCAGGTTGGAGGGGCCCGTGTGGCTTGGCCCATCTGTGGGGTAGCACAGGAGCTGTTGGCTCCACAGTGCATGAAGCAGAGGGGAGATCTTGCTGGGGCAGCACAGATGTGTGCTCAATGGGATGGGATAACCAGGTCATTTTGGGGATGGGGCAGATGCTAAGGGCGCACAGTCTGGCACCCAGCACCTGTGCCCCCCAGGGAGAAGAATGCAGGCCCATACCTAGCAGGCGCAGGGTGCCCCCAACACTCGTGCACACCCTGCGTGTCATCAGTGGCACCAGTGTGTCCAGCAGCTTGAAATCACCAATGTAGAAGAAGAAGGCCTCAGTAGGCATTGAGGCCACACGCACCAGCTCCTTGCGGTCAGCATTCTTAATACCTGGGACAGAGGGAGATGATGGGTGAGGGAGGAACCTGAACCAAGCAGAAGACTCTTTCACGTGGTACAGAAGCCTCACTCACCCACGGCAAAGACCTTGATGCCCTGGCCCTTCAGCTTCGCTGCCGGCCCCTCAGCATCATCCTGGGACTTGCCATCCGTGATGAGAATGCAAATCTGCAGGGCCGGGAAAGAACTGTGGGATCTAGCACGGGACCCATGGACCTCACACTTCTCCCCACATTGCCAGGGCCACTGCTCTGCACATACCTGGGGGACCCCAGGCCGGCGCTGTGTGGGGCTGAAGAAGTTGTCAGCAATGTAGCGGAAGCCAGCACCTGTCCGTGTGTTGCCACCTTTGTAGCTCAGCTGCTGGATGGCCCTCTGGACACTTGTGCCATCAGTGTGCTGGGAGAATGGGAACTCCACCCTGGGGATTGCAGGGGGACGCTGTCACTTCCCAGCCCTGCCACCCTGCACCCCACATGCTCCCTCCCTTGGGCTCACCGTGGGTCATCACTGTACTGTGCCACGGCAAAGCGCACTGCCTTCTCACCCACCACCTGCACAAAGGGCCCCACCAGCTCCTCCATGAAGGTGCGGACAGCACGGAAGTTGTTCCTTCCGATGCTGGATGAGCCATCCACCAGGAAGGCGATGTCAGCCTCCAGCACATCCTCGCACACTGCTGCGGAGAGGTGACACAGATTGGCACAGGGCACAGATTGGCACTGTGGCACATAGGTGCTGAAGCCCTCTTATTGTCCCACCCACCGTGTGCACCCAGTGCTCAACACCCACCTCGGCTCCTCTTCTGTGCCATGGCAGCTAGAGGACCCAGGAGCACCGGCAGCACAGCCAGGAGCAGGAGTTGGCTGCTCATCGTGGGATCCTGCAGGATAGGATGCTGCCACCACGATCTCACACTAGCCGGAAGCCTTGGGGACAGTAGTCCGGGAGGTTCCCAACACCATCCGTGCCAGAACGCCTGGCAGCGTTGGGAGGGCAGGGTGCCAGTACCATCCCAGGCAGCCCACGGCGCAGGGAGAGCCCCGCTTCGGGCCGGGGCAGGCGGGCAGCAGCTGGCCCGCGAACAGCCGGTGGGGCTGTCCACGGTGCGGAGGATACAGGGAGAGCCTGGCTCGGCTACAGCCCGGGTTCTGCCTCTGCCACCCCTTCCCCTGCCCCACGCCTGCCCCACGCCACGGCAGGGGCGCACCCCGGC